>PVIH01013066.1:0-51728 GCA_004025045.1 Sigmodon hispidus | reverse complement strand
TTGTCTTTCCTGACTTTGAGTCCTCCAGCCTAACTACTACTGCATCAAGGACATTCGGCAAAAGAACCTTCAAGTTTTAATGAGTTACCAAATTTAGGACCTTGCAAATCTAGTGGAGTTATCAGAAAGAAACACAAATGCATTTAGATACAGCTGTATGAAGCTCAAGATTGGCTGTAAGTGCAAAGAGCAAAGCCTTGTTTGGGGGAAATGAAGCTTTTCTGAAGGGAAAAAAAAAAAAAATCACTTACAGTATCAATATCTGAATGAGTCCAGCTAGAATCAGGCACACTGTGCTAGCTTAGTAAAAGTACTTACCAATTTTTGGGAAACTGGCTCTCTTTCAGCTTTCTAATCCCCTGTAACAGAAAGAAAAAAACAGAGTTAAAACTACAAACAGATTTATCATATCAATGAAAGCTAAAGAAGCAAAAGATTTCTGACTTAAGAAAAAGGAAAAAGAAAAATCTCTAAAATTTTAAACCCAACAGTAAACAAGAAAGAAAAAGTGTTTTTTACAGCAAAAAAAAAGGAACTCCAGAGCAGTTAAACCTCTGCTCTAACACAGCTTTTCAAGACCAGGAAAAATAAGTACAGATGACTCTGAACATTGGGGAGGGCACTACTAAGGGCACAGACATCCTGAGTCAAAAATTAAAGCATACATTTTGTTTCTCAAAAACTCAACTATCAACCTCAAGTTGTCAACAGGAAGCCTCACCAGTAAAGCTAACAGTTATCAATTGATATTCTGTGCTTTCCAGGTAACATGCAAAAACATAGTGAAAAGTGAGTGATAACCACAGATGACCCACCCACACAGAGACCAGCACACTGCCACATTTTCCACAGATACTTACACACCTGAGCTCAGGACCACATTAGGAAAGCAACAAGAGGGATTATTACAGTGTTACTAGGCAGCTTTATGTAGTTGTGATCTGACACTTGTTTGCACTACTCTCAGCTGTAAATGCATGTGCACTTGTGTGTATATTTTGTAGGCTGATAAAAGATCTAACCATAGGTATTTTATTTATTCAAATGACTCCCCTGCACTCTCTTTAGAATAAAGCATAAAAAATACTGCAAATCCTTAGTTTGGTCCACTTAAAAGGTTTTTCTGTAATAAATCTTAAAATGGATTTGCTTCATGCAAGGCTTTAAATTCACAATATTATATAATGTATAAGTATAAAATAATAAGCACATAGTAAAGTAAGTAAAAATAAATAATATAACCAGAATTTTAATTAAAATTTTTATCCATATTCTTAAATTTCTAACACTGTAATTTGGGACTGTAAGCCAAAGTTCTCCATACAATAGTTCTCTGCCACATTCATAGCCAGTGACAAAGCCGGTAAGAAACTCTATGTTTTGGGATCCTGAGCTAGTATTTAAAATGGAACCCTGAACATTTTGAGCACTAAACTATCTAAACTCCATGACATGCTCTGTCTTCATTACACCTAAAACATGTTTGCTGACCTGTGCTTCTCCAACAGTATCTTGTTTCCTCCAGATATTTCAAAGATCCTGTCTCTCAAGTGAGAAACTTTTGTTAAACATGTACAGTCATATTAAGCATACAGTAAAGTTATATAAAAGGCCCAATTCATGCAGTCTACATTTACTTCCAAAAGAAATTAACCTGACTAGTCTTTCTTTCTTTCTCTCTTTCTTCTTCGGTTGTTACTGTTTGTTTTGTTTTTGTTTAAGGAAAGGTCTCTCTACATATCCCTGGCTGTCTTGAAACTCACTATGTAGACCAGGTCAGCCTCAAACTCTCTCAGAGATCCACCTGCCTCTGCCTTCTGAGTGTTGAGATCAAAAGCCTGCACCAACCAGTCCAGCTCCTACTTTTTCTCTTACTACACATAGTTCTTTCCAAAGTTCTCAGGAGTCCATCTAAATAACTATTAATTATAGGGATTAGAATGGATTCCCAAACACAAAAAAAATCATGCAATAGATGTGTGGAGTAATGCAGTTACTAAGAACTAGACTCTATGTATCTTCCTGCTTCATTTGAGTATCTCTGCCAAGGATGCAAAGCTTTGAGATATAACTGACCCTAACTACATTTTGGGTCAACAGGTGTAACTTTTGGAAACAGTTTTACATTTGCAGATATTGAGTCTCCTCAGGTTGTTTTCATGCATATCCCAAGTATAGGGTAAATTCTTAACAACCAATTCCAAAAGTGCTGAGGTTTTTAAGAGATTTTTTTTTGTTTGAATGTTATTAAAGTCTCATAGAAATTATACTCATTATCAAGTATGGTGGCAAACTCCTTTAATCCCAGCACTCAGGAGGCAGGCCAATCTCAACTTTGTGACTTAATGATAGTTAGCTTTTGTGATTACTGCCTCAACTCCTAAAAGCCTCTCAAATAAAATATAATTAGGTCCACAAAAAAGTAGATTCTCTTTACTTTAGTTACTATAGTGAAGAGTCCACAATACCACTCAAAAGTACCCTAAAGCAGAGCCAGGCACATAGTAAGAACTCAATAAATGGTCAAGTCAGTGGATTGGTTGAATGAAAATCAACTGTTACAGGCTCATCTCCCCAGTTCCCCAACTTTCTTGTTAGGTATCTCCTCATACATCAGTATCCCACTATATTAACTAGTTAGATGAATAAAGTCCCTAAAACTATTTTTATCTATGCCATTCACCAGGAAGTAAGATAACACCATTTTAAAATATAATGAAAAGAGAAAGACTGACAGATTGGACTAAATCAAGAACTTGTGTTTATTTGAAACCCAAAATGAAATACCATGTAATGCACAAAGGCCGGCAAGATAGTTCAGTTGGTCAAAGTGCTTAAAGCCAAGTCTGATAACCTGAGTTTGATCCCCAGGACTTACATTGTAAAAGCCATATTATGGATGATTCCTGCCAATCTTCCTCTGGAATGCATGTTCACACACATAAATGAATAAATGTAATAATTTTTTTAAGGGATGACTGAAAAGGTAAGTTAAAGAATTTAGAGATAATTGTGATATCTATACACACACACAAACACACATAATACACATACCCAGGATATATAAAATCTATTAATACTCAAACATGATAAGGACAAGATGAGATTTAACTTCTATTTAATACAGCATGGAGAACAGTCTAATAACATAAACTCTTCTGAGAAGTTAGCAGAAAGACAGTACAACGTATGCATATGTATCTGTTGCCCAAGCATTTTCTCTAACTCTGGCAGATCCAATCCTAAAGTAATAAAGTTAAAATCATGAAGCCATACAATCATGAAACAGATTATAAATTGAATATAAGAAATACAGAAACCACACAGGAAAGCAAAGCCTGAGAGACATTTCTCAAAGGGCATTCAGCTGGTTGGTGGTTAAGAAGAAAAGAACTGACAGCCCTGGGGCCCCAGTGACTGAGCATATTCATATTCCTCCACCAGACATCACTTGCTCTATAGCAGCATTAACTCCACTGCTCTTCTAAATTTTTTTTTTAATTTTTTTTTTGATTTATTTATTTATTATGCATACAGTTTTACAGAAGAGGGCGCCAGACCTCATCATAGATGGTTGTGAGCCACCATGTGGTTTTGCTGGGAACTGAACTCAGGACCTCTGGAAGAACAGTCAGTGCTCTTAACCTCTGAGCCATCTCTCCAGCCCCTCCACTGCTCTTCTAAGAAATGAGTAAAAATAAGCATTGAGAAATTGTTTCTACAAAGTTTTAGAGAGAAAAAAAATCACATGTAGGCTACTTAGGGCAAGTTTTAGAATTCAATATCCTTTATGCTCTTTAGAATTAAATATCCTTAGATACCCACAAGTGGGCTTCCGAGGGCTATCACCTACAACAGACAGACCGTAGATTGTGTATGCATGAGCAGAGATGTGGCTTCAGGGATGTGGATGTAGCAGGTACACAACATCAATCAGACCCTCAAGGAGACTCAGACACCCAAGAAGAGCAAATACTCTCAGACTAACATCTTAAAAGTGTGCACATCAGCACTTCAAGGGGTTCTTCTGAAGACTGATTGTTAAACTGACTACCAAGCAGAAAGTAGCCAAAAAAGAAAAGCAAATATTTCTTTTCTATAATCTAGTAATGTTGAGCAGCAAAATGCAAGACTAACATATAAATCTGTACCTTTTGTACTATCCATGTGCAGAACATACCCAAATCTGAAGTTTTATTTCCTTACCTCAGGCTGACAGGGATCTGTCAGTTTCTCATTACATTTCACACTTATAACTGAGATTGTTTAAACCCTTGATTAAATCTGCTTAAATATCTTAAATATGGATTTCTTCTTGAAAAATACACTCAGCATCTGGACGTGGAGACTGTCCATGTGCCTGAAACCTTAGCAACTAGTAGGCAGCTCAGCAGGGGATTTCCGAGTTCAAGAACAGCCTGGACGGACACAGCAAATGCCAGGCTCGCCTGGGCTACAGTGAAACCTGGGCTACACAGTGTTTCAAATAAGTCAACAAAAAGGCATTCAAAATACCCAACTTAGAGTAAATATAATTTTTTGGCTTTTAGAGATGAGTATTATTTTGCTAACATAACTCCTTTTTACAAACTCCCCCTCTATATAACTTCACAGGTAGCTACTTTAATTAGAACAGGCAAAGAAGTCATTCAGATTTCTGGTATGGCTATGAAATTTAAAACATTACCAATAAATCAAAGATTATTAATAATCACTTCTTAAGTACCTTTTGTAAAGCATCTAAGAGTTTTGCATCTAATCTATATTAAACAATAAACAATTTTTGCAAAGAAAATTTTAACACTAAATCATCTTTTAAGTTAGGTTAAAATTTAATATGTCCACTACAAATTTCCAGTAATTAAGTTTATATGTGTTCAATCATAAATTTTGATCGGGGCTAGAATAGCACAGATAATTTTTGTTCAAAACTACTTTGAGATGTCACTTCACCTACAAGATTCAGTCTCTCCTCTTCCCTCAGTACCCCTGGCAGTCTTCCACAACTAAGTTGGATAGACAAATCTCAAGCTTTATAGCTTTCTGTCTGCCCTTCCCAACTTCCAACAGAAAGTACATTATGTTTGAAATAAATGTAAACACAGATAAATGGTTAGAAGAAAAAGCAGAATTCCACCTGATGGTAAGTCCTGTAGACCCCCTCATTCTGTGCTCACCCCTCAACACTTGACACAGAGGTATATTAGGCTCCACAGGCACAAATTAAACTTCTGACTTCCTAGCCTCAAGCCTCCTCCTCAGCCATTAGCATTTCCATAATGGCAACCCCAGTCTTCCAAAAGAAACACTTGAAAGTTGTCCAGCATCCTCCCCACATCCAATATGACAAGCAGCCACATTGCTCTGCCTTCAGAACGTTACCTACTCTAACCTTGTCTCCGCTCCACTACCACTTCCTTGGTCCAACTCACCAGTATCATTTATCCTCAAATATTGTCATGGCCTCCTCACCAGTCTCCCTGTTTCTACCTCAGCCATATTAACTACAACTTATTCTCAATAACTTTTCAAGATCCAAGGCAGACTGATACTCTCCCCTCAAAATCCTTCAGTGGCTTGGCATCAGACTTGGAGAGAAAACTAATGTCCTTTTAACAGTGTTCCACAAGCACTAAATGGCTTGGGCTCTGCTACTTCAGCCTCCTAACCCTCCCAAGGCTCAGTCTGCTCCTGTAATAATGACTTCTTGCCTATATTTCAGCCAGTCCAAGCTGCACTCTCTGCACAGAGATCTTCTGTTGTTTTACCCACTAGTTAGCACACACTCTTCCTCCAAGTTCACAGCTCACTCCAAAAAGTGTTTATAAAATCTAACAAAGTGGGGCTGGAGAGATGGCTCAGCGGTTAAGAGCACCGTCTGCTCTTCCCGAGGACCCGAGTTCGATTCCCAGCACCCACATGGCAGCTAACAACTGTCTGTAGTTCCAGTTCCAGGCAAACACCAAGGCAAATAAATAAATAAATAAATAAATAAATAAAAAATTAAAAAAAATCTAACAAAGTTTCAGAGAATACTAACATAAAGACTGAAGCTGTCCTCAGAACTGCCCCTGTCCCCACACCTTTACTCATGGTCTTTCTTAACCAAGCATATGTTTTTACCTTCTAACTATGAAATCCCTGTCAGGAAATAGAGTCCAGATAAAGATAAAGACTCGCTGGTTGACAGAGACCTTCCCTTTCATCTTTATCATAGTCACTCTTTCTTTAACCTTCAGAACACTTATCTTTCTTTTTCTTTCTTTCTCTTGTGGCACTGGACACAGAATGCAGGACCTTGCACTTTCTAGGCAAGTGCTGTACCTTTGAGCTCCATCCCTAGGCCTGTCATCATTTTAAAATTTAATCACACACTACCCAATGTTGTAATCTATATGACTTTATATCACTAGCAGAAAATACACACACACAAGTCCATAGGCATGTGGGTATGGTTTCCCCTAAATACATGAAGTAAGAGCTGAGGACAGGGCTGCGGGCTGCTCTTTTTCTCTCTCTTGAATGTGGATGTGGAAGGTGTCCTGATGACACTGTGGTGGCCTGGTATGTAGCTTTATTGATCCTTCCCTGGCAGACGAAGAGGCAGCACTGCCATTTCATTTCTGTGTTCCTGGGTGTATTATCCCCATTTTACACCTTAATGAATTCTTACAGGCTTTGTGGGCTCTCATTTCACCTTGTGCATTACTTCTCAATCCTAAATTAAAAGCACAAATAAACTAATACACATAGATTTGCTAGCCTTACCCTTAAAGCTTCTGAATTGAAAATATGTAACTTAGAGCCCAGATACTTAGGCATAGGCATACTATACCCCTAGTTCTCCCAGAAGATCCTGATGGACAGCCAGGTTAGAAAACACTGCCAAGCTGGAGAGATGGCTCAGTGGTTAACAGCACTGACTGTTCTTCCAGAGTACCTGAGTTTGATTCCCAGCATCCACATGGCAGCTAACAACTGTCTGTAATTCCAAGATCTGACACCTTTACACAGTTATACATGCAGGCAAAACATCAATTCACATAAAATAAAAATAAATATTTTTAATAAAAGAAAACCACTGCCTACCTTACAGTACTCCCCTGCCTTCCTACCTTCAAGCAGCCTAAAACTAGAATGAACACTTCTAAGAGCCCAAGCCATACCTTCATTTCATACCACAGAGGTCTAAGAAATCCAGAGGACTAACTAAAAATCCACAAAAATAACTACAGCCTAAACTCCAGATTCACTGTTTTCAATCTTACGAAATAAATCTTCTTTTAAACTATATACACATAAATGAAAGTCATAAGAATCCCTAATCACAGAAAGGTGTAGTGAACAGCGGTTAATACTTGACCATTGTCTAAGCTCTACAGTAATGCACAGCAACTTAAATATTCGTGCAAAGTATAAACCACACTAGCTAACTAAACACTCAGAGGCCAGAGAATAAGTGTGAAAATGCTTCCAGGTAAAATACTAGTGACGATGATGACTTTTTACCAGGTTTTCCTATAGTATTCACAAGAACTGTTATAATCACTTATTTGTGGTTGAAGAATAGTAGAAGAAATAAACAGAAAGAGGTCTTGCTTCATCGTAGTATAAAGTATGAAAATCATCAAAAGTTTCTACAAAAGTTTCTTCAAAAGCTATAAATGATTAGTCACAATGAAAACTTCTAATTACAGATCACACTTGGTAATTTATTCCATATCCCAAGACAACTCCAACTCAGTCTTAATAGTTAATCTCAAGATCAAAACTCCTGCCATCATCAACAAAAACAACCCAAGGAAGGGTAAGGCATTATAAAAGAGCCTGGCTTATCCTGGTGTACAGGGACTTGAGCAAGCGCCTCCTATTAACACTAATGGGAGTACAGTATAATTTGGAGCACAGACCATAAGCACCACGGAGGAGGATGAATGCCCAACTTTTCACCACAGAGGCCTTGCTAACACACTAACTGTAACTCCTGGGAGTTCTTCTCTCAGAATTGGGGCAAGAGACCCCAAATTCTATGTCTCTAAAGCACAATGACAATTCAAATAAAAGCCACTAAGGAAGGTCACTGGTAAACATCATGTTTTAAAAAGAGGAAGGGGAGGCTACATTTAAAGAAGAAATTGACATTAGGGAAAGTTGTAAAGAAATATGAATATGCACCAAAGAACTTGTGACTTTCTAGGTATGAAGCATGTGACATGAAAATAAACTGGACAGGGTTAAGCTTTTTGATCAAGGCACAATACATTCAAATACAGCGAGAAGCTTATCCAAAGAAACATGCACAGCACAAAACAAGAACTCTTCCCTGAGGGAGCCCCAGAAACACTACAATCCCTTCTTTAAACACAGAAGAAACCCTGCAGTCCTGATAGCCAAAAAAAAAAAAAAAAAAAAACCAGAGCCTTCCAGACAAATGGATAATGATCACAAGATGCCAAGGACAGCCAAAGCAAACTAAATAAAAATCCTAGCACCCTAACCTTACTGAGTGCCACCCTGCCTCCCTCAGTTCAGTACTGCTCAACTCACCAGGCTGGAAAATGAGCAGGTGCCTTCAGACTATGGAAAAACTAGTCTCTGTCTCTCTCCCTCTCTCTGTCACTTATTTCCTTTCTCTGAAAACACAAAGACAAAGAGAAGGAAACTCTTTCAGCTGAAGCGGCTTTAGAAAGGTCAGACTTCAGTATGGGCTAGGAAACTAAGAACAGGCCTTACAAGTAGTAAGGGGGGAAAATAAGGCTTTTCCCAAATCCAACTCAAAGATTAAAAAAAAAAAAAAGAAAAAAATGGACATTTATTTTAGCTAATTGGCGCTGGCAACAATCCACTTTCTAAAAAAGAAAGAGAAATTAAGATCTTCCAAAGAAAATCAAAATCTTTTCACCTTCTGAGCTGAGCAACACACAGAGCCCTGACTTAGGCCTACACATTAAAACTGGTTCCCATGCATCTTACTTCTAAAACCTTCCATAGTCAACATATCAATTCTTTACCAACACTGCTGTACTAACTGGACATCCACCTTCTCTGTACTCTGAGAAACTGAAACTATTACAATATGCTAGGACTCTTAACTTTTGAAACAAAACCACCAAGAAACAGAAGTGTAAAGCATACAGCTCCATCCTGCTAAGTATTCCTAAAACTTGAAAGTGAAAGCAATACAGACCTCAAAAGAAGTTGTTTGCTTGATGGTAATGCTAGCCTTTAAAACCAAAAATATGTTCTGTTACAGAAGACTGGAATAAGGGCTTCCATTAACCTTGTTTAAAAAAAAAAAAATCCCATGAGCATAGATTTTTTTTTCCCTAAGTCTCTTCATCAGAGCAGCATGGGGTCCCATTAGGCACCCTATTTTACTTCTACCTTATAAATAACGGTAGCTGTTCACTATTTCCATGGAAACCAAGTACAGAGAAACCCACTTAAATGAATACCGGTTAAAGGAATAAGTTTTCTTTGAGAAAGGTTTTTGCTGCTCTAGATGAACTCTACTGGGGAATACTACCAAGTCTTCTTAAGTATAATTTTTAAAAATATATCTTTGGTGTAGAGGGAGCTTATTAAAGGTCCTGTTAAGTAAGTACACTCCTTGCACTAAACTAAATATGCCAAACAACATCATAACATTAAAGATGCATTTTCTATGCACTGCACAGGGGTTTCAATGCACAACTTGCACTGACTACACTTCTTCATGCATTGGGGTGGAATAATTACCCCTCAGGGTCTAATTTAAACTAATAAAATAAAAGAAATTCAGTAAGTCTGGCATCACCTTTACTGACTGGTAATGAATGGGCCCCACACTGCAGAGACATGTGCAACTTACTGCTCCAGAAAGGAACAGACAGAGAACTGATAACTAAGCTCCTCATCCCTGGTACCTGGTCTAAGGTCAACAGATGTCCAAACTCCTGCCTCAGCAAACTACTCTACAAGTTATAACAGGAATGCCTCTCAATACATAATCAGTCTGAATACAAGCAGAATACTCACAAAGAAGTGCATGAGACTGAGTGATTTACAACTCTGTCATGGAGTATCCTACACATGCTAAAAATAACCATTGTAGCTGTCAAATACAAAAGTCATAGATAGCCAAGTGTACCTAAAATAAGGTGCAACCTATAAGAATAAATTTAAAATTAATTATTAGAATTTCTAAAGGTCTGGGGATGTAGCTCAGTTGATAAAGTGCCTGCTCAGCATGCAGGAAGACCTGGCTCAATGGCCAATATCACATGAGCTGACACAATGGTGCACACCTGAAATCCTAAGATCAGAAGTTGTTGGGTGCGGTGGTGTACACCTTTAATCCTGTCACTCTGTCTAGAAATAGGTGGATCTCTGTGAGTCGAAGGCCTACATTGTGAGATCCAGTTCAAGGTTATCCTCCCATATGTATTGGATTTTAGGTCAGCCTCTAGGGTTGGGTGCCTTACTCAGCCTTGATACAGGGAAGAGGGGCTTTGTCCTGCCTCAGCCTGTTTTGCCAGCCTGTGCTGACTACTCAAAAGAGGTCTTACCCCCTTTAAGAAGTGGGGGGGGGGAGAACAGAGCAAGAGAAGGGGAGGGGGAACAGTGGTTGGTATGTAAAATGAAAAAAATCTTAAATGAAAGAAAAAGTTTAAAGAGTTTTGAAAAGTTTCTAAAGAATGATAAGGGTAAGAAAAGTCTAAATCTTTCCAGCAAGAATGGTCCTTCATTCTTCACAGTAGTGGCTTAACCATCTTCAGAAGCTGAAAGGCAGCTGAGAGCATACTGCTGAAGAAGGAGTGGCTAGCACTAGCCTCAATACATGAAAGGAGCAACACCCCCTCACAATTCTTCCTTGGAGAATATCAACCCACATATGTACGCTATGTTTTGAAAACATTTATTTCCAGGTACATTATTTTAATTTGCTTCTCACATTTATGAGGGGAGGGGTTGGGATGTCCATGCTACAGCAGTGTGCATGTGGAAGTCAGAGGCCAACTTTCAGTGCAGGTTCTAGTTATCACACACAGCAAAACACAATGGACCATCAGGCTTGGCGGCAAGCATCTTACTGGCCATGCCCATCTCACAGGCCCTCTTGGTCTTTAGACTAAAAAGACTGATAAAAATATGGTTCTGTTGAAGTTGGGTAAGTTTGTTTGTTTTTTAATGTTGTAAGGTTAAGAGTTTGTCTCAAATGTTTTTCTTTGTACACCATAAAATAACAGAAGAAAAACTTGGTATACTCTGTATACTAATCTAAAAAATTACTTTTCAAAAGTCTAGTCACCGTCCTCAGTGGCCAGCTGGAAACTACGTCTACACAGGCAGCAAGTGGGGAGAGAAAAGAAGAGCAAGAGGGTGAGGAGAGCAAAGCCGGGGCAGCTAGAGAGGAAGAGTAGGCAGTGATACTTACAGACAGCCAGGTATGGCGGTACACACCTTTTTTAATCCCATCACTTGAAAGGCCTGGGCAGGCAATCTCTTATGAATTCAAGGCTAGACTGATATATACAGTGAATTCTAAGACAGCTAGGACTACATGGTGAAACCGTCTCAAAAATACATAAGTAAAACAAAATACATATGCATGCATAAAATTCTAATGCAGCCTGTTACAACTCATAACAGTAGCAAAATTACAGTGATGAAGTAGCAACAAAAATATTTTATGGTTGGGGTCACCCCAACAAGAGGAACTGTATTACAAGATCGCAGCATTAGAAAAGCTGAGAACTACTGCCTTAGAAACTACTGAATATATCTAACACAATCATTAACTTAAGTAAGTAATCACAACTAATTTCCAAATTATAGGGACTAGACAGATGGCTCCAACACTGAGCAATGACTGCTCTTCCAGAGGACTCAGGTTCAATTCCCAGACTCACATGGTGGCTCACAATCATCTACAACTCTAGTTCTAGAGGATCCAATGCCCTCTTTGGGCCCCTCTGGGCACCAGGCAAATAAACGGCATACATGTAGGCAAAACACCTATACATATAGTTTCCAAGTTTTACTTTTTCAACTGAACAATATAGTTAATGATTCAAGGTGAGTGTGGTAGGACTCACCTTAGATCCCAGCACTCAGGAGGCAAACAGATCTCTTTGAGTTTGAGGCCAGCCTGGTCTACAGAGTAAGTTCCAGGACAGCTAGGGTTGTTACACAGAAAAACCCTGTCTCAAATAATAGAAATAAAAATTCAAAAAACACTAGTAGCTATCTGGCAGCTACTAACTAATGAACCACAAGTTACCAATACACAATAACAAGGCAATATAAGCCTGGTTTGCATTTTGCAAACCAAAACAATTCCAATTTTCTTTATTAATAAGTGAAATACTTGCAAAAATCAGTAACATAAAAATGTCTCTTTTCTCCTCCTATAAGGTCCTTAGCACTAGAGAGTAATCTAATACTTTAAAGTCTTACTGAAGTAGCATGACTGTCCTGAACCTCTACCTCACCTCCATCTAGAAATAAAAGCAATCTCAGAGGTAAAAGATCTCTGGTTTTGGTTCGTTTGTTTTTTGAGATAGGGTCTCTGCATTAGTTATCTCTGGCTGTCCTGGATCAGGATGGCCTCCAACTCCCGTGCTGGGATTAAAGGTGTACTCTACCGGTGGCCCAGTTTTAAGGTCTTTTTTCTATTCTGTCTGTTTGTTCAGACCTAGAACGGTTCACCAATATTTAGTTATTTTGAAAGTAATTTTAAGTTACTTATCCAAAGCCCAGTTGAGGGCCGAAACTGGGGAATGGAGTTTCACCAACTACTAAAGCTTTAAGGTTGTGATCATGGCTCTCTGCTTAAGAACTATAGCAATTACAATAGTATTTTTTTTTTTTTTAGAAGAAATAGGAAAAAAAATGATGGCTTTGGAGAGGTGGTATGCAATACACAAGTGCACAAAAGCAATGGGAGCCAATAGGAAGCAAATAGAGAAGAGGGGCACAGAAACCCTGTTCGAGGAGTACAGGCCTCCAAGCAGCGCCTGCTGTATGGAGCCACTGGATATAATCCGGTATGGCCAGAGCAGGTGCTCACCCAACCAAGCTGGCACCAGTTCTACAAACTAAGGAGGAAAAACTGTTCTGAAAACATCAACCAAACTACACATAGTCTATTTCTAACCTGTATATTTATTAAAATAAAATTCACTTCTAAAATGTTCCAGTTCATTCTGCCATGTGAAGCAACTTTCAAACACCCTGCATAGGGCTTAAGCAAGCAAACACACAGAGGCTGGACTGTAGCACAGTGGGAGAGCAGTAGTCTAACAAGCACAAGACCCTGAGTTTTATCTTAAGGGTAGCAAAAGAAACACCTGAACATGATTGAGAGGTAAAGCACTTTGCTAGCAGATACGGTGACCGAGTGCTCTCCCAACCACCTCCACCCAAAACCAAAACAGAGTTGGTGATAGGGTGAGGGCCATGACTACCAAGCCTGCCAGTGTTGAGTTCAATCCCCACGACCCACATGGTAGAAGAAAAAGATTGACTCCCCCAAACTGTCCTCTCATCTCCACGTTACAGCATGGATGCACACACACAATAAACAAAAATTTAAAGACTTACTTTATGCTAATTTTAAAGCTATAAAACTTGACCTATTTATCTGCTGTAAAGTAATGCTGTAATTTTTAATGAAAAAAACTATATACCCTCTATAATAATGCTTAATTTTAAAAATACCTCTTGGGCAAAAGTATAGCACTTTGTTAGAACAAACTTGAAATTTCTATTTGAGAAAGCAAAAACAATGTTTTAGTGATGCAGAGAAAATCAAATAGTAAACACACTGCCTCACCTACCAAGCCTTCATCAGATGGTACAGCTGGGTAATGAGGACAGAACAACAGTGGGTGCTGTTAGGTTCTTTAACTCAAATGCTCACAAGCAGATTATACACATTCAGGTGTCTGCGTAAGCTACTACAAATTACACTTGCTGAATCCCAGAGGGATTACACATCACAAATGTTTGAGATACAAATCAGCAGTCAGTGAAATAAAAATCTATTACGTACTTAATCTTTTCCCCTTCTTCAATTACTGGGAGAAGCAGGGGAGAAGTCGGGCATACAAACTTTCTAATGATATAGTAAACTCAATTCTTCAACAAAAAATAAACCCTTAATTCTGAGGTCACTGTGGCTTTTCTGATGATCAACCTGTCACCAGCCTTTTGCTAGGCTTGGCACAGGTAGCTTATGAAAGTTGCAGAAAGAAAAGGAACAAGTATTGTAAAAGACGAGATACCAGATGAAAGGGGATCTCAGGAAGGCAAACGTCCAAATGAGAAAGCAAACAGATCATGCCTGTCACTCCTAGAAAGCAGTTATGTAGCCTTTCACATCACCAGGACTCCACAGCTGTTCCTGTCTGGTCCTAACTTGAGCATATATTAAGAACTGGTCAACTCCAACAGACTGACTGGCTGATTAGCACCTTGGAATAGTTTACTCTTGACTTGATATGAAATGATGCTGAGGAGCCCACTATAACCTCCATCATGATCTCTGATTGCTAGAAGCACAGGAGAGGCTTAAAGCACTACCAGTTTTAATAAAGTACTCTGAAATACTTTTCAAAGATTCAGGTAAAATTAACATATTCCCGTGTATTTTTATTTTCTATTTTCCCCAGGAGTACTCATAAATAACAACTCATTAGATGCACATTCTATGATGCATCTTTTGTTTTTTCAAAAAGAGCATGGGGGGGGGGTTCTTGTTTCCCAGATAAACTGTTCCATATTAATACTGTTCCCACGAACTTTTAGTCAGACTGTATCAATGACAATAATGCACCTTGTTTACTAAGTGTCTTGAGATGCTCTCATTCCCTCGTCACACAAATCCTAGGGAGGTTGCTATTACTACCCCTGTACCATAGACAAAGAAACTTAAGTCTACTTGACCAGTACAGTAGACAGTACGTGGCATGTACCAGATACATCTTTACAAAAGATAGTTTAAATAGTTCAAAGGTACACATTCAGCTTTTAAAAGTTGTAATGAAATTCCAACAGCAAGCCACAAGGCCCAGGCTCTTTCCCAAAGTGTAACCCTTGTCTCCATCGTAGCAAGGGAAGAAAAAGGAACAGAGCACAACAAACACCATTTAGTACTTACTAAACCTATCCAGCACTTCCCTCGTTTACTCAAGTCTTCAAAAAAACCTCAGAAGGTGAGTATTATCTATGCACACTTTGCAGATGAAGAAATTGAAGTAGGTGCAGAAGAAGTGAACTGGCCATGGTCACAAGCTAAGACATGACAAAGCTGAGATTCATGCCTGTTGCATGCCAGCTCAAGCACCAAGGTTCTTAACAACTGTACGCTACTGCCATGCTGAGAAGCCTTGAATTACACAAAATCAAAACTTTCAACTTTTCACCAAATGAGTAAATTGTATGCTTGGATTAATTGCATGAGAGGTAGTAGTGCTTTCTAAGCATGTGAATCAGACTTCTCTACAGGTCTACACACTGTAAATCTTGTTAAAAGCCCCCAGTACACCCCTCTCTACACTCAGATTCGCACTAGCTCTGCACTGCAAGAAACAAGCTATTTGGAGATACCCCAGTGCAATCCTCTATAAAGTGAATGTCACTCTGGAATCATCAGAGAGTACAGAACCTTCCCATCACACATTTTCCTTCTAAAACACTAGGGGGGAGGGGAGAGACTCAAAAGGAATGAATGAGTCTAAGCTACTTAAAAATCCTAACAAATGTCCAATGATAACTATATATTTAAATGAGAAAAATAAATACAAAATTCTCATAATTCTGTAACTTGTTCAGATCCTACATCTGAGAAGCACTGGGTCTCCTTGAAAGACTCAATTCTTAAGCAAGCTTATTATAAAAGGGACTAGAAGGTGAAGAGAAAAGTCAATTTTGCCTCAGATTCTAAGTATCTTGATTCAAATATTTAAATAAAAAAATCACTGTTGTATTTTAAGTTATTGGGCTTTTTACCTTAATATCTAAATGCATAAAAATGCATTTAATTACACAAGTAAAATCTATAGCCTAGAATGAATTTGCATATTAGCACTTAATACCTACAAAAGAGTGGAGTAGCCCAGGACAGGGCCAGGAGGTGAAGAGACCTTCACACAGGCACACAGCAGCCATTGTAGCTCCCTCCATTGACATCGTAAAGTTGCCACATTTTCTGGGCTCTCTTTTGAATTAATGTGGCATCTGCTCCAAGTACAGCATGCTAACATTTTACTAAAAGACATTTTCATTGTACGTTTCTATCTGGTTTGCTTTTCATCCGAACTGTTTTATTTCAATGGTCATCATTTCTTTATACCAAGTTGTGAAATTGACATTCTTTCTTAATCTATCTCCTGAGCACAAGGGTGGGAAGGTGCCATCCACTTAAAGCCTTCTAAAAGCAATAATTACAATATGCTTTGCATATAGATTAAATAAAGAAAATAAACAGCACAGAGATTTTTGTAGGCTTTTTAGTATCAAGTCCTTATAAGTTAACAGCATCTGTTCCTTTCAGAAAAAGACTTCTACACTGAAGTGTTGGGGGTTGGGGAAGAAGTAAACAAATACTAAACAGAATCATTCAAGTTAAAAGTTTGGTCCTGGTGAAATGATGATTTCAATGATTTGCACGCTATCCACCCTAGCTTGCGATAATTGCTTCCTAAGACATCCTCAAAAATGCAGCAGCAACGAGCCAAATACAACCACTTGTACTTAACATGCATGCCGCATACTCTACAGTGTTACGTCATATCAGGCACAGAGAAGACGCTTACCAAGCTATCCTTCGTTCTATAAACTGCCTAACAACAACAGGAAAAAGGCACTGCCATTTCTATGGGATTGGGAACTAGCAGGGAGAAAGCCGTTTCCCTCCCTTTAGTCAACTCGGATGAAAACAGATAAGGCTTATATTTCTTTCTTTTAAGCTCACCTCTCAAGGCCTTTGCTCTCAGTCTTTTAGCTTTCCACAAGAAAGGCTGATTCTTTAAAACTAAAGAGCTGCAAAAGATCACTCCATTTTAAAAGCCCCACACCTTTACCAACTATCCTCCAGCTGTCCTCAGGCTGCATCTCTTTTGCAGGAAAAAATGGCCCGGGCAGAGCAGTTAGTATCCAAGTGGGTGTGTGCCCCCAGAAAACAAAACCCACTCCCCACTTGCATTTTAAATCTCAGCCTTTTAAAATTTCAACTTGCCTGTATGTTTGAAGGAAGATGTTAAATACCAGTTCAGATTATTATACATCTGCTGGGAGCCATGATTTTAAAAGGGTGGAGATCATGGGTTAAGAAGAACAAGAACAGTTTAAAAGTGTGAGAAATCAGGCCTTCTCACAACCAGGGAGACTTCCTGATTTCTCTGCTTATAAGACTATTATGAGGAAAAACAAAATATTTTCTCAGGTGAATATTTTCACTCAAAATGAAAGCATATTTATGAATGCTACCAAAGAGAAACACTCTTAACTTTGCTTATTAAAACACTGACACCCTGTCATACCCAGTTTTAGGTAAAGCTAAAACTGCACTAGCTCTGGGTCTAAAGAAGCATAAAGTACTTGAAATGCAAAGAGTATTTTTAGGGTTAGAAAGCTTCTTTTTTTAAACTACTATGATGAAAAACTTTTTATTAGCTATGTAATAAATGTTCAATTTAAAAATTACTAAGGTGAATTATGACAAATAACCTTAGCAACAAGTTAAAAACACTCAAACCAGAATCAAAACAAAAAGCACTAAAATAATTTACCTTTTTAAAAAAATCTTAAAAGATTAGTGGCATCATCAACATGGCATTTGGTGGCAGAGTGAGTGGGCACAAGTGACAGGGAGGGCCAGCCAACAACTCAAATGCAGATGTGAGCACAAGACAGATCCCCAGGAGGCATCTTTTTCTGCCCACTAAGCTAAAGAGGTTCGTTAAAATACTACTCGATCATCATCATGGTTTTAAAGCTCTACTTTGTAAATATGAAGTGAATACTTGAAAAGAGACTACCAGTTTGAAAAGAACAAAATTGAAAGGTTCATCTGAAAATACAATTGCTATCTTTGTAAGTGGCTTCCAAAATTAACTATAAAAACTAAGTTTCATATGGTGCCTCCTAAATACAGTCCAGAACACAGTATTGCCACATTAAGTTGACTTCTTAGAAATGTTTTTAAAGTAATGGCAGCTGCAAATAAAGCACATAGGACACTTTTTGTCCCATAGAAACAGTCAGTCCTGGGACATCGGGTTTATATTCAAACACTTAAGTCTTACCCATTTCTCTTCTTCCAACTCTGCTCTTATTCTCTCTCTACATGAATCTTATTTTTAAAAACAATCTTATTTTTAAAAACAAGTTTTTATATGGCCACCTTTCTGATGAAGAAAACTTCAAAAGTGTATTTATTATGCTGTAATTCCACTCATTCTTAAATGTGTGCGCATATACATATGTAAATGCACAAGAAACACAAGCAGATGAGAACTAGGAAAACTAACTTCTCTTCTCTATATGAATGCTGCTCTGATGACTTTCGTAACTCAAACAGTTTTTATAGTATTTCTTCAAAGAAAGGGTTCTTAATTACTGCTCTAAAATGTCCACAAGTTACATAGACAAAAATCATAAATGCAAACAATTTATGTACCAGAAAGATTTGTAAAACCCACACTAAAGTATTGACTGCCAACCTTCACAGACATTAGGCCACACCCACAGCCCTTGAGGTACCCTGCTCAACCATGAGAGACAGGCACTGCCCTAAATGCCTGTGCTTCCATTCCATTCAGAGCTTCCTTCCCATGCAGTCACCATAACTCAACCACCATCACAAAACAGTCTCAAAATGACTTAGCCTTGCTCGGGCCATTTGAATACATTACAAACGTCTTTAGTAACTCACTTACTAAGTTTCTCTGGAAAGTACAGTTTGGACAGCATTCTGCACCCTTAAGAGCAGCGGCTCAGGGAAGAAATAGGGGCCTGGATACAAGCTGCAGCATTTGCCACCCACCTGACTCCAGAGAAACTCTACTGCCACACTTCTAAAATGGAGGTAGGATAATTACAGAAAATCCTCAACTATTTCTGATAATTAAAATTAAACAAAATACTTATGTGTAAAAGCTTATTAGCACTATAAACACATACTCAATAATAAACTAATATTAACCAAGAGCCCAGCAACATATTTTGATGTACACTTACTATTGACACATAAAAAGATTTTCCAATATAAGAATATCTACAATTAAAACATTACAGCTTGTTGGTATATTTATCATATCTACATTATAATGTATACATTAACATGTCAGAGTATTTACTATGAAGAACAAGCTATAAATTATGTCTAAATACATTAAAAAACAAAAAAAAAAAAACAAAAAAACAAAAAAAAAAACCTTGTCAGAACTAGGTAAAGTGGCATACACCTATAATCCCAGTACTCAGAAAGCTGAGGTAGAAGCTCCAGGCCAGCCTGGGCCTCACATAAGATTGCCCAGTGGTACCAGAAGGATAGCTCAGTGTTAAGAGCAATTGCTGCTACTACAGAGATCTCAGGTTCAGAACATAGCACTCACATCAGGCAGCTCAGAAGGGCCTGTAACTTCAGCTTCAAGAAGTCTAATACCTCCTTGAGCTCCAGGCACACATGCATGACACACACAGATACATGCTGGCACCTACACATGCAACATAAAATAAAAATACATGAAAATGTTTAAAACTTCTCTACTGAGGGCAGAATAGGTCACTAATTTTTGGTTCATTTATACTCTAACTCAGACATATAAAATTTTATAATATTAACAAGACAAGTACTTTTAAGTATAAATTCAATTCACATATACTACTTGAGTCTATAAAGTACATTCACAAATAGTATCTCATCTAGTCCTTTTAACAGCAAGTTCTAATTTATTTTTCACTGGGAAAACTAAACCCCAATGAGACTGAATTTCCCAAGATATTCCTTATATCACACAATTATGAGATATGCATTGACCTGGGACATTTCATGAAGAGAAAATTGTGTTTAACAATTTAAGTGTGTCTGAAGAGTCTACAATGAAGACAAGTAACCACCCAGTTTTACTGTCTTGTTTTCCAAAAGTGTTTTTGGGAATTATGTGAATACATGTGGCAATAAAATTTACAGAAGGAGAATTCATACAAGGATGATTATTTTCTATAATAGCCCATTAATACCAAAGGCCATTTTTTCTTTATTGTTAGTCAACTGTCTTCAACTCTTTGTAACTGCTGAATTTATTCCTCTTAATATCACTTTAAAAACAAATTTTAAAAAAGAATTTATAATATAAAAGCGTATCCAACCAGATTCCATATATTTTTGGCACTTCTAAAAGATCTTGCCCTCCTATGGGGGACAAGGTTAGTATTAGAATCAATTGACAGTTGAGTACTACTAAGAAATAGTAAATAGCTCAGCAGTAGTCTATGACAATGTTTTAAGAAGTCCACACTAGGGAATGGATACAAGTAAACAAGTAAAAAGGTAAATATCTGATGCTTCCACATTCCAACTAAGGTACAAACACTGAAATTTAAGTTTATATTTTTTCAATATTTCTAAGTACCCTAGTCCTACCTCAAACATCCTATTTTAATCTCAAGCAGCTAAAAGTAAAAATATCCCAAAAGTTTAAGAGCCTAATAAAATCAGTTCCTTAAAACAGAGGGGAGAAATGTAAATACTTAAAATGTAATTCTTTTGAACCTACATTTTTAAGTTCAACCAAGGCTTAAACTGACATTTTATGGAGGGTGGGAGCAGCTCAGTACCTCCATGCCTCCTCTACATCAATCCCTTCACACTGCATTCAGAGGTATGTGCTTCAAAACATGACAGGATTTTCCCAAGGGTGCACTCACCATGACACTAAGAGCATTTTTGCAGAATCTGATTTTTATTAATCAGCTATTTGGATATTCTAACAGAACAAACACGACTAACGACGACACTGTCGTCATTTTTTTAACTCTCTGAAGTCAATAAAACACTGCAATACAATACAATAATACTCAGCAAGCACAGCTGGATCCTGCCAACACCCTGCCACAGGCTCGTCTGTCTTGTTTTGGGCATGTGTCACTTAGGCAGAAACTGAGGCACACAGACACTGAATGCACAGCAAAATCATTCTAAGCCACATCATTACCACAAACCAAAATCTTAGAGTCTTTTAAAAACTATCTGGGCTTCTAATCAAATCACAACATAAAAAGAAGTAAAAAGGTAAAGAAAGTGTTCTAAATAAAAATGGCTGCTACTAATTCTAAGCATTTCTTGAGCCATAATTGTACTCCAAGCACTATGCTAAGTAAGTGGCCTTCTGTACCCAATCCCTACAACAGCCCTAAGAGCTAATAAAGAACTTTAAAAAGAAACTTTTGAAATCTCACAAATAAAAATCCAAACTACCTAAGAACCTTCCATTTTTCTGTTCCTTTTAGGCTACATCTTCTAGTACTCCATCCACACTCCAGAGCAGAGACGGCAGGATCACAAGGTCTGAGTTACAATGAGATCCTGTCTCAAAACAGAGGGGAGGGGGACTTAAGCAATAAGACTGTAAGTTCAAGTCCAGCCTAGACTCTACCACAAGACTCTATCTCAAAAATAAATAAAATAAAATAATTCAATTACATTGAATCATTTACTTTCAGGAATTACTTACCCAGTTAGAAGGCATTGACAGTTATTAGAGAAGCATCACAGAACTCTGATTTTAAACAGTGGTATAAAAACCTCTCTGCCCAACCTAACAGCTGAGTAACTGTCCCCACTGAGGGTAAAAGAAACAGCAGATGTGTTAGGCCTGTCAGAGGCTTCTACTGCCCACACTAGAAAGCAATGATGCCAGACTTCTGAAGCAATCTATTTGACCACATGCACAGAAACTACTTACAATTTCCAAGTTAAGTTTTGAATATGTTATTTTGCATTTAAATCTGATAGAAGCCAATAAAAGCACTTCAACAAATCAGAACACTAAGCTGTTTAAAAAGTTTCACTTTAGAATTCCAGAAAGGAAATAATCATGATTTTATTAATAAATTAAAAAAAAAAAAAAAAAAAAAGTTCTTTGGAGACCTACATATAAAATGGAGTAGACAAGAAAGAAGAGTTCTCCATGCTAGCTAAACCAACTACATGCCCCAGCATGCAATGCTCTAAGATGAAGTTAAGAAAAAGCTGCAGTGCACCCTGGGACTTGTAGTAAGTAAACCAGCTTCCCACAACAAGTTTCAGGAAAGACTGAACTATGGAGTGCAATATGATTATGTTTTATTTTCAGGCTCTAATCAAAGATAAATTTTTCTCTGTTCTGGTACTGCTTCTCTAGCACATATTAGAGAAAGTATTAATTATTACTAATATTTCCCACTAGAAAAACCTTATATACACAAAATGTTTTTTAAAATAATTGGTAGAAATGGAATTTTATACTTTTAAAAATAAGTTTCATTGGATCAGTTACAACATTCTTATCTTCTCTCTCCTTCCTCACAAAATGTTTTTGTTGCACAGTGTCTCCTACAACAGTTATTCAAGATGTATTTTTAAATAATTTTGGGCTATTGAAAATTTTTAATCTAAACCAAGAATTTCCTATATTCTAGGATTGCCTACTTGGAATATAGTCTTACAGTAATATGCATACACAGCCTCACAATAAAATACCTAAGCTCTTCTTTTGTCAAATCCTTACTTAACGAATATGCCCACCTCTTATTACTCCTAATTCTATGCATATTTTGTAAAGAATTCTTTAAAAAAATATTCTAACAGTAGGCCTAATTCTCATTCACAGACTTACTTCAAAAATACAAAAGTTTGGGCTGGAGAGATGACTCAGTGGTTAAGAGCACTTGACTGCTCTTCCAGAGGTCCTGAGTTCAATTCCCACCAACCACATGAATAAATAAAAAAGTTTTTGTAAGCTACTAATAACATGTACAAACCGAAGCTGACACATCTGAACTGTAGTTTATGTATATACAGTTCCTACTGACACTCCTATTTTCCAAGTCTCTGGAAAGCAGCTGAAAAAAAAAAAAAAAAAAAAAAACTAAGTGCAATCTACATAAGGAGGCCCTACTACAGGTGGTGGGTTATTTTCGGGCAACAGTACCTTCACAAACCTGCTGTGGAATACAGTCCAAGAAACCCCTAACAAGGAGAGATAAGCTGGCACATAGATTAACACAATCCAGCTAAAAGTCACCTGCAGCATGTGCTAACACATTTCACCATAAAAGTGACAGAGTGACATACTACTAAAGTATCTGAAGCTTCATCAATACATCAGGACTGTCCATAAGGCCAGAGATAGCAGTTGCCATGGTTACTATCACTCACTTTTATCATGAAATTATTGTCATTACTGTGAAGTTTAGGGTGCTTACTTAAATGCTAAAAAGGAGAGTTCAATGTTCTGTTGAGAAAGAAAAATCAAGTGCTGTCTGATTTGTAAGCATGCCACTTTAGAAATACACATGGTTAACAACACTTGGATCTGCAGCAGGGAAAAAAAAAATCAATTCCTCTCTGCTGCTCCTGTTCCTCAAGCACTGACAGTTTGTATTTTCAATGCAGCCAAAACAATAAAACAAAACCCATCTTTTTGGCCTCTGTGTCTGAGTTATGTTTTTCCCCAAGGCCCACAAACAGAGTCAAAATAAAACTACTAAGCCCCACCCCTTCCTACCTATATATTACTGGTTTGATTTCTCTTCTACATTAAAAAACAAAAATGTTGCCTTAGTGGATTCCAAAATATAGGAAAGAAAAGTTTCCTGAGACTGTATCTGACCTCTGAGTAAGGGTGAGAGGAACAGGGAGAGGGACTGGAGAGTGTCTTGAGGAGAAGCAGCAATTGCGGGGGTAGATGCAAAATGCCACAAAGTCTGTGAATGAAAGTTACTCCAGCAAAGCAGCAAGGAGGAGTGAACTCCACAGTCTACCTGGGAAGACTCACCACCACCCTACAGCCAGGCATCCCAAGCCACACAAATAATTGGAAAATTGTTTATAAAAGTCTATCCCAAGATGGGCATGTAATTCATACCTACAAACCCTTGGGAAGCTGAAGCACAAGAATACCAGATCCTAGGACAGCATGGGCTCCTTAGCAAGACCTTACCTCAAAAAACAAAGACTAGATCAACATTGTTACAGATGATAACTATTCAAAGAATTCTATAAGTCTATAAAAAGTAAAGCTGTATAAACATAGAAGCATACAAAGAAAAAACTATGCTCTTTAGAAATAATTACCCAGGGAGAGGATTGCTCAGTGATAAGAGCACTAGCTGTTCTTGCAGAGGATCTGGGTTCAGTTTCAGCACCCATGTGGCAGCTCATAACTACCCATAATTCTTGCACCAGGAGATCTGACACTTCTTCTAACCTCCTCTGGCACAAGGCATGCACATGGGTACACAGACATACACATAAAATAATAATAAATCTTTTAAAAAATAATTATTTATAGTAAGCTTGATGTAGTATTAACATACTACCACTTAAAAATAAATAAATCCCAAAGCGCTAAAATATACACTTGGTATATATGATATGATATGATAAAGACATATTGCTTTACTTCTAAAGACAATTTAGACCCACGTGAAAATCCACAGCAAATGATCCTGAGAAGTCAACAAAAACCCAGCACAAAACAATCCAAAAATTCTAACGCTTCATCTATCTGAATAGACACATAAAGGACTTCTGGTAAAAGTTAGAGACCTAAAACTTTAATCTCTTCTCCTTTTGGGATAGTAATTAAACACAAAAGCCTTCAGCAATAAAACACTAAAACAAAAATTTAAAAGCATAAGTTTAACTTCAAAATTTCTTTACAAAATAAATAAATAACTCAGTGTTAACCATGACATGAAAAATTATCATTATCATGAGAGATTTCTTTTTGATCTAAACAGTTTAATGTTTTTCTTGCCCTTCCCAAGATCAAGTTTCTATATTTACTTTCTAACTTGGGCTAATTCATAAAGAACACTCACTTGTAAAATTCACAACACTACACTCACAAATACAAGGATTCCCATTTAACTCTATTTAACCTATTAAGTTTACCATTCCAAATTTGTAAGCAGACTCTATCAAATTTTTACACACACACACAAGCATTTAAGCCTCTAGAACTGAGTAGTCATTCCCTCACATAACCTTATAAAAGGAGAAAACAAAAATAACTTAGATGTTTACCTAACCCTAATGCAAAGCAATATACACTTCCCTACGAAACAAGCAAGCACTTTTCCTAAAGTTAGCAGTCAATCAGAACCTTAGCAGGAACATCTGCTACTCTGTATATTAATAATAAAAGTTTACAAAAAGTCTAGAAGCTTAAATATTCCCAAAAGTCAATTTACTACCACACCAAGAGAAAAAGGAAGAACCTTAATAGGGGACATAGATTTCACACTATCTTCAAAAGGAAAAATAATTTTTTTTTAATTATGGAAAACTTCCTAAGTGGTTTTTTGGCTTTTTTGGATTTTTTTGGTTTTTTTAAACAAAAGCTTCAAAAATGTAACAAAGGGATTTGGGGTAAGAGCAGTATTTTAAAAACAAATTTCAGCTGGGTAGTAGTGAGTGGCTCATGCCTTTAATCCTAGCACTCAGCAGTAACAACCAGGCAGATTTCTGTGAATTCAAGGCCAATCTTGAACTGAGGGGGAGGGGGGGCTTCATAGTCCTCCATGTACTTTTAAACAAATATGGAAAAATTTAGCATTTTAAAGCAGAACTTTGCTCATGTTTTAATCCATTATCTATCTCATCAACAATGTCTACATGGCTTCTGGCAATTTATAAAGAACTTTCACATGTATTACTTCATTTGATCTTAGTGAAAAAATATAATACTATACCTACAAAATTGAAAGCAGGTCCATCAAATTTTCTATGTTTTTCTAAGTTTCAAAACTTTGACACAAAACTTTACAATCACAGTAGCTTATTGTGACTCACAATCAATTCACCTAACACTAAGAATTTTAAAGGACCATGAATGCCATGAAAATGCTAAAGTAGCTACTTTTATTTTTCTGCAGCCATTGTTAAAAGTTACTCATGGACACACCAGCGAAGACATATTCCCACAGGTGTAACTTTCTTTCAAGTTTATTTATTTTTTAAGACAAGGTCTTATAATGTAGACCAGGCTGCCATTGATTTTCAGAGTGCCTTGCTTCCCAAGCCTACCACGTTTACAGGCCAAGTACTGGAATTACAGAGCACTCCACTTAATTTTACATATAGTTACAAAAAAATCTTTGAAGGCCAACTGTATCTATAAAGTTGAAAGAAAGCATCTAGATTAGAATCACAATCCAGAGATTCAGGGAGAAGGAATAAAAACTCAAGAAATAAAACACCCTCACACATACAATATCCCATTTTCCAAAAATGTCTGTATATCCTATTTATATTAATAACATGTTTGCAAGACCTAAAGCCCTACTTGCCATTTATTTTTTTTTTTTGCAACTTAAAAGAATTTTTTCGAATTACATGCTATACTCCACCTATCAATATCAAACTAACTCCCCTTTGAAAGAAAATAATTCTAACAGCACCCTACTCTTAACCCCAGCATCCACAATAACAAACTTACTCCACATAGGCATATCACAGGCAGGTACAAAACAGACTTCAAATAGCAAAGGCTATTTATTAATAGTACTTTAGAACAGACTTACTGTCAGTCTTCCTGGAACTTTACTCCTGTGGCTTATGAACTAAGAGAGCCTCCTAAGTAGCAGGACCCTCATAATGAAGAGATTGCCTTTGCCTTGTTGTAGCACCTCCTGCTGGATGGTGCCAGAGATCTTCGGGTAAACACAGGAGTGTTTCTGAAGCAGCTCCTTCCAGATAATTGAACAGGAAAAAGGATTGGCCATTGAAAGCCAAAGGAAATAGTGTCCCATCCATCACTTACATCCCTGTAAAATAAAGTATGGCCCAGGATGGTGTCTTCTCAATGTATTATTCTTCCAGCTCCATAAAGATTTGCCTGAGTCCAAAGTTTGACCACCTTAGCCATGTGAAGCCATCTAAAATCTTAAGTTAAAAATATCTTCAATAGCACTTAAGGAAAAAATGAAAAAAATTTATTACAAGGCAAACAAGTAATGGCAGTCAAAATTTACATACTGTGTTACCAAAAATCAGAAGTCTCAAGTGAAGAAGGCCCCTGGAAGAGCTTTAACATGGAATCAGATGTTTGTGCTTTGAAAATTATCTGCACTATTAAGAAATTCTTCACTTAAGGATAGCAGTACATGTCCTTTAAAATTAAATACTGACACCTGTAATAAACATGTGCATTACTACACTCAAAAATTCCTCTTTGCCACTAAAACATATCCTGGGATTTTTTTTTTTTTTTTAAATGTATTCTTAGACGTTTAAAATGGCCCTCGGTAAGCTAATGTTAAGTTCACAACAGATTTGATACACAATTGAAGTCAGAAGAAAATAGCAAAAAACTTACCAAAATTAAAATGAGTAACAGTAATCCCAGGAAAATTTCAGTAATGATTTCCTACAAGGCTGTAAACCAAGTGGATGGTAAAACTTTGAAAAGTAGGGAGGGGGGTTAACCTTCAAAAAAACTAGTAGAAGTGCTGACCTATTTATTTCTAACTGCCCAAATGTGAGGAAATCTGAAATGTAAACAAATAACAAAGACTTTTCCAAAAAGTAGTCTTACACTTCCTAGCTCCAATTTGAGCCCCCTGAACAGGCCCTCGATAAATCTACAGATGATGCTAAGGACCTCTCTAAAAGGTGGTACCCCCCCCCCCGTGCCCCCAAAGAGCCACCATACAGAGTGCTTGCCAAGACTTCCTTCCTAGAATACACAACTGCTTTAGAAGAAAACAAACAATTTTCAACCAGCCCAAATAAATCTGATTGTAACATTCAGCTATCAATTATTAATAAATAAATGCCCTTCCCTCTCTAACTTCCTCAGCTCAAGACTCTACATTTCTAATACCTACCATTAAGTATAACTAGCATCCCAGCTATGGAGTAAAAAAACCTTAGGAAAAAAAAAAAAAAAAAACAGCCACAAAGTTCACTGTCAAGGCCAGTGCTGAGGCCCACACATGCCGAGACCTTAAAATCACATTTGAGATTCTAGAAATCCATACTCCCAAAGACATCATTTAAAAACAACACAGTGTGGACGTGCAGAGGGAGATCCTTCACTTCAAGACCTAAACAAAGAATATTTCAACATATGACCGGAATATGATGACACCGGATTCACCCACGAAAACAAAACCTGCCTACCATTAGCCGTCGTACCCTCATCTCAACAACTCAACTACTTAGAAATCACTCTCAGCACATCTACACCCCACAATCGGCATGTGGCCTCCTCCCAGGGTGCAAGCCACAAGACAAAGTTGAAAGGAGACCTTTCTTGCCCGGTGCCCCAATGTCCACATCAAACCCCTCCCCTGCCAGGGCCACCTTGCAGCTACCCACCATTGCGAGCGTGGTCAAGGGAGGAGGAGGTAAAGGGAAAAAAAAAAAAAGAGAGAGAGAGAGAGAGAGAGAGAGAAAGAAATCCTAACAGCACCGCTCAGCAGAATAAAGAGAGCAGAGAGAGGATGACGAGAAGTGTTGGGAACTGCGTGCACCGCGGGGCTGGACCAAACGGAAAGAGTCCCACTCCGCGCGCCCCTCCCCCCGCGGCCCGGGGGGGAGGGGCGACCGCGGCCCCTCTCGGAGGGGGCCGGCCTGCGAGTCCCCGGCCCGCGCGGGGTCCCGGGGCGGCGGGCCAGCGGCGCCGGCGGGAGGACCGCCCCGGGGTGAGGGGTGCAGGCGGACTCCTCGGAATAACAAGTTGCAGAAGAAGAAGAAGAATAAGCGGAATTTCCCCAACGCTGCTCCGGCCACCCAAGACAAATGCACCAACACACACTCACTCGCACACACTCGGGCCCGGCAGCGTCAGCAGCCGCAGCTTTTTTTAAAACCAGATCTCTCAGTCACCAAACAAGATGGTTTTCAAAAAAAAAAAAAAAAATTTATAAATTAAATAAGCATAATAAAAACTTCCCCCCGACAGCATCCCGGGGGGTGGGGGTGGGGAAGGGGCCCAGGCGGCCATCCCCCGGCCGCAGGCACACGCAGGGGGGGCGGCCTCGGCCCGCGCCCCCCACGGCCCCCAGCCCGGACCCCCGCCGGGACGCTGGGTGGCCCCCCGCGCCGCCACCCCTGTCACCCGCTCCGGCCCTGCACTCAGCGCCCAGGCTCCCGAGGCTGCTCATAAACTTACTTCCAATCTATCCTAGGGAGGGGTGGAGGGCAGAGGGGAGGAAGGGGGGAGACGAGCTATTCCCATTGTCTTTTCTTTCCTGGGGGGGGAGAGGACTAGAAAAAGGGCACGCAGGGGGGCGCCCCGAAGGGGAAGTTAGTGCTGAAAGCTCAAGTTGACTGTGGGGTCCTGGCGAGAGCACCCCCTTTCCCTCCTCCCTCCCACACACCCCTCCCCTCCCCCTACCGCCCCCCCCACAACAAACTCCGAGCAAGCAGCCCCGGCTCCTTCCTCCTTCCTTCCTTCCTTCCCAGAGACAAACAGCAGAGACAAGACAGAGGGAAGGGGGGAGGGAGGGAGGGAGGGAAGAGAAATAGAGCTACTCCAGAAAAAAAGAGAGAGAGAGAGAGAGAGTGAGGAAGAGAGAATGGAAAAGCTGGGATACTGCACCCTCCTGCTGCTGGCTGGCTGTCCCCCCTGGCAGCTGGAGGCAGGAACTCTGAGCAGGAGAAGCAGGAGGAGGAGGAGGAGGGAACTCTTCTTCATGGGGAGGGAGGGAAGAGGCTGGAGCTGCTGCTGCTGCTGCTGCTGCTGCTGCTCTGGGCCTCTCGCACTTTTTAGATATTAGTGTGTTAAGATGGTAGGTTGTTCCCTTCTCCCTCCTCCTCCTCCTCCTCTCTCTCTCACTCACTCTCTCCCTCTCTCTTCTCTCTCTCTCTCTCTCTCTGGGCTGTTTCTTTCCTCCTCTTCCCCAGGCAAGGGGGGGTGGGGAGGAGGGGATGGGGGGGAGGAACTGGAGCCTCCTCCTCCTCCAGGAGAGGCACACACAGGCCCCGGGCCGGAATGGGGAGAGAGGGATCAGAGCAGCAGGAGAGAAACTGTGGGAGACAAACAAGCCCAACTCTTCATCCTCCTCCTCCTCCTCCTCCTCCTTCTCCTCCTCCTCCTCCTTCTCCTCCTCCTCCTCCTCCTCTCGGCAGCAGCAGCGAGCACCACCAGCCCATTCACCACCCGGCCCCGGGCCGCAGCACCTCCGCCGTCTCAGCCCGGGGATCCCTCCGCCCAGGCCCAGACACACTCGCCCGCGCGGGAGCCCGCCGCGCGGCCCCGCCGGCCCGCCGCCGCCGCCGTGCGCGCCCCCGCCGCTCCCGAGAGCCGGCCGAGAGGGACTGGGGCTGGGGAAGCGGGGACGAGGGAGAACGGGCAGCCGGGCGGGGGCCGGGCGGAGCTGGATCGCCGCGGGCCCCGGCCGCCCCGCGCTCCTGCGTGGGAGCCCATGGCTGGCGGGAGGCGCCGGGGACCCCACGGGGGCACGAGGAGGCGGCGGCGGGGGCCCGCGGCGGCGCTCGGCCGGGCGGACTACTTGACGTGTCGGTGCGGCGAATTTATTTCACTTTGCCTAAGGAACGGGGTGTGCTGCGGCACCCATTGCCTAGGGAAAAAACCCGGATGTAAAGTGAGTGAAACTAAACTAGAGTGAAGTAGGGCAGCAGCAGCCAAACTCCGGTGCAGCGGCGGCGGCGCTGGGGCCGAGCGGCCGCCAAACTCCCGGCCCGCCACCGCGCCGCAGCCCCGCCAGGCCCCAGCCCGGGTCCCCTCCCGCCGTCGGGAGCTGTTTGGGGACTCTCGAGCAGCCCCAAGTCCCTCCAGTGCAACAGCAGTTTGCAGGGGTGGGGGTGGAAAGAAGGCAGGAGCGAGGAGGAAGCACTGCAATGGGGGAGCGAGTGGTCCAGGCAACAGGAGAAGATGCAAGCTCAAGTCGAATGCAACATGCCATGCCCGGCCACCCCGCCCCCTTTGCAAATAACTACCCTTGAACCACTTTATTAGCCGCGCGGAGTCCCACACTAGCTCCGGGGAGGGGCGGGGGACGGGGTCCTTCGCTCACCTTTATTTATTGCTGCTTTCTGCCCCCCTCTCCATGTTTTTTATTCCTAAGTTCTTTTGTTCTAAGGGGGATGATGGCATTTACTTTTCTGCTTTGTGTAGCAGGGCAATCACTGGGAATCGGCCACGTATAATCCGGCGGTTTGTCATATTTTATTAGTGAAAGTATTTTATGCCTAGTCCACCTCCAAGGACTGTAACATGGAGAACTGCAGGGGGGTGGGCGACATCACAAGAATTCTTGTTTTCAGAGATTTCTTGGCAGGGCGGGGAGGGCCTCCTTTTTTTTTTTTTTTTTTTTTTTTTTTTTTTTTTTTTTTTTTTTCTTTTTTCTTTTTTTTAATCTTTGAGGAGGTTCATTTAAATTATTAAATCGATAGTTTTAAACTTAAAGCTTAATGCTTTTATACGGGTGAATTGTTGGGTTATAAAATAACCGCCAACCACAATGTAAAAAAAAAAAAAAAAAAAAAAAAGTAAAATATCCTAGCTCTTAAAAAAAAAATCCCATCTGGACACTGATCTCTGTTCTGAGCTGCATGCTGGACTTAACGTTGTGTTAGCCTTCCTATGTTAAATAACAATAAACCTCAACCTCAACGGAATACAAATGGGGGCTGGGGGTGGTTTTGTTTTTAAGGCTCAGCACTTTTGTAGCATCTGCCACTACGCATTTTCCAGGCATTGATTAACCATGCAACTCCCATAGGCATGAAGTCCAGTTTTTGCAGATGAAGAGCAACAGTGGTGAGATGATTTGCCCAAAGTCAAAGTGAGCCATTGGCGGAACCAGGAAGAGCCTTGGACTTGATTTGTTACTAGTCACATCTTTTCCATTAAATAATATTTTCTAGAAGAAATAGTATTTAAAAATAAGCGCACATTCTTTATCTTACCAGAGGGGCTCTGAGATCACTGGGTATGAAGTGATTTTCTTCTGTGAGCTGCAAATTTTAAATTTAGCTTCTCAAGAGAAAGCATTTTTAAAAGAAAAAAACTGATTTATTAAAAGTAAAAAAAAAGTGAACTTTATTTTACATGTATAGGCCATTAAGTGGGAGTTTTATGTTAAGAATTCACAGTAAGTGTTTGAGAGTAAAAATGAAAGTCACTATTAATGACTCAAGAAGCCGGGATGAACTCTTGAAACTCAGCCTATAATGCAGTAACATAAGTAACAGGGACCAGTTGTGCACTCTGACTAGCTTCGGCACCAGATAACAGTGGACTTAAAATGGTGGAAGATGTTTCGAGCTGTGTAAGTGGGCCACTGGAAAAGTAATCCAAGGGTGTCATTTCAAATCACCCCAAGATGCAAGTGTCAACATTTCCCCCCCCAGAGGAAGGCAGCCTTAGCGTTCTTTTTGAGAGAAAGAAAAAAGACTTTTTTTAAGAAACATGGTAGGGGGCTGGAGAGATGGCTCAGTGGTTTAAGAGCACCGACTGTTCTTCTGGAGGACCTGAGTTCGATTCCCGGCATCCACATGGCAGCTAACAACTGTCTGTAATTCCACCCTTACACAGTTATACATGCAGGCAAAACACCAATTCACATAAAATAAAAAAATAAATATTAAAAAAAAAAAGAAACACAGTGGGGAGTGGCTCATGTTTAAATTGGGCATGAATGTATAAACCCTACACATTAGATCAGCAAATTTTCTGTGAAAGCCCAGATTGCAAATATCCTAGTTTTGTGTACTGAAGTCGATTGAGCTCCTCAACTCTTCTGTTCCTGTAACAAAATCCACCACGGACTCTATGTAAACAAGTGTATCCGAATGAGTGTTCTAATAAAGTTTTATTTGTGCATATTGACATTTGACTTGCATATAATTTTCAAGTTATGAAATGTGGGTTTTTTTCAACTTTTAAAAAAATGCAAAAAAAACATTTTTTTTTTTTTAAATTTTTGCTTTGTTTAGATGTCACAGAGCCAAGCCCTGGGAGGGTGGGGTGTAGTAGCTATTCTTTGCTCATTTCTTCTCATGAGGGTTCAGATTGAGTAGTTACTGAACTTCCAGCAGGAAGTGTTTGTACAGCAATTAGAAATCAGAATAGTAAAATAAAATATTTACACATGATTTTCTATCTTTTTGTTGTTATTTTGATTTCTGGGTTTGGGACTATTTCAGGGTGTTTGGTTTTGTTTTGAGACAAGGTCTTAATGCTGTGGCCTAGGCTGGTTAAAATTCACCATGTAGCCCAGTTAGCTTCCACCTGCTTCAGCCTCCCGAGCTTTAGAATTACAGATATGAGCCACCATTCCTGGTTTCAACTGTTTTAACTGTGTAAGGCCTAACATTCTTAGGCTCAACATTTATGGGAAAGAATCTACCTTGTGATTCTTTCACGGGAAATCTTTCTGTTTTATATTCAGGGAGTAAAGTATAATGAGATTGTGCAAACCTGGATTCTGGTACCTAAGAACTTCTCTCTTTTTCAACTATACAGTGAAGGTTAGGGATGGACTTGTAGCTCAGTTCTAGAGTGTCATGCTTAACATGCTTGAGGCACTGGGCACTTGCACCCAGATGATGATGATGATGAGTCAAATTTCACAGAGCTGTTGGAAAGATTACCTGAGGCTGAGGAGGCACTCGGGAGGCAGAAACAGGCTGATCTCTGTGAGTTCAATGCCAACCTGGTCTACATAGTTAGCTCTAGGACAGTCAGGGCTACACAGTGAAACCCTGTCTCAAAGAAAGAAGAAAGAAGGGTTAATCAAGATACTTTAGTAAAGTGCTTCACACAGTGTTGGGTATGTGAGGCTACATAAGACATCGGTCCTTGTGCTCAAAGTTTATTTCCTGCATAGCTGGAGAAGGGAAACAGATGCCATTGCTTCACGTTGACAGTACAGTTATGACAGAGGTTCAGTGTGTCTAAGGTCTATCATGGCAGTAAGGGACAGAGGCGCTCTCATGCAATAAGCATCTTTGTATGCCCAGCATGGGGCACTTAGTAGGTACACACCAGCTTTGTAACCCTAGACAAAACACTTTGGTTCTCAGAACCATGGTGTTCCTTCCATGATACAGATGACTCTTGGAAGGATTGGTGTAGGGTTAAAATCATACATGCCAAAGAAAGCAACAAGTGTTCTCAGAAGTCTCAGGGATACACTGAAAATCTCACCTACTATCAAAACGCCTTGGAGGTAAGTTGTTGAATTTTCAGAAGTGAACAGTGGGCCAGGCTAGAAGGCATCACTTAATAGTAGATACTTGGGTTATGAGTGAGGCTCCAACACACACACACACATCAAAAGCATTAATAATAATGACCACACATGGACAGTTTCAGGGGATACCTAATTATCCCCTGAAAATGTTTAATTTTATCCATGCTTAAGTGGCTCAAGCTTATTACCCCAACTACTCTGTAAACCGAGGTAAAGGAGCTCAAGTATTAGGCCAGCCAGGGAAATTAGTGAGACCTTATTCAAAATAAAAACAAAAGAACTGGAAATTTAGTTTAGTGATAGGATGTTTGCCTAGAATCCTCAGTACAAAAAAAAAAAAAGGCAAGTTTGCCATCATATACCCATTGAAAGAAATAAGTCAAAATTTTTATATTTTTTAGTTTGTGTATATTTGTGTATGCATATGGCTAAAGATGGCCTTCAGGGGGGCTGGAGAGATGGCTCAGCGGTTAAGAGCACCGTCTGCTCTTCCAGAGGACCCGGGTTCGATTCCCAGCACCCACATGGCAGCTAACAACTGTCTATAGTTCAGTTCCAGGCAAACACCAAGGCAAATAAATAAATAAATAAATAAATAAATAAATAAAGTTTAAAAAAAAAAAAGATGGCCTTCAGGGAGTCTTCAGGCTTCCACTGTGTGGGCTCCAGGGATTGAACTCAGGTCCATAAGCTTGACATTAGACACCCAGCTAGTCATCTTGCCAGTCCTCATATTTTGAATGTCATTAAATAACAGATGTGGGTTTTACTTTTCATAGAAATAGTCAAATGATTCTTTTCCTATACATTCCTATTTTTTAATGTTCCAGACTCCAAAATTAGAAAGATACTAAAATTTTCTTTCTAAAACTTTAGCAATTGTTTGTTTGCTTGTTTGTGGAGACAGGGTCTCACCATAGCTCAGGCTGGCCTTGAAAACCATGCTGTGTAGCCAAGGATGAACTCTGATCTTCCTACCTTGACCTCCCAAGTGCTGAAATTACAGGCATGTGCTGCCTTCATACCTTGCTTTTTGTATTTTTGTGGTTTCTGGGTTTGTTGTTGTTTATATTTACGTTGTTAAAATTATTTTTAAATGCCACATTTAAAATAATAGGTAGAATTTCACATAATTTTTATTTTTATGGGAGAACCATGTGTGTGTATGTGTGTGATTGAATGATACCAGTTCCATAGGTCTATTGAAAAAATAGAATGAGATACTTTAGTAAAGTGTTCTGCACAATGGCTGGTTCTCTCTGTGTACACACACACACATACACACACACAGATAGTGCTTGTGTAAGAAGGAGAAAGCGCTAGTACTAAATGAGAAAGCTGCCAATCAGTCCTTGGCAGGAGTGGGGGAGGTGTTTTTACTGTTTGAAATTCTGCCAAGTTCTAGAACATCAAAGACAATTACACAGGAAGAGATCCCTTTAAAATCAGAAAATCAAGGAGATACTTCTTAGGGTCACGAGATGGGTCAGCAAGTATGGGCACTTACTGTCAAGCCCGAATTTCATCCTTGGAATCCACATGAAGGAAATCAAGAACTCCAACTGACCCCACCCTTGTGTCACGGCACCCATGCGTATAAACATTCACAAATAATCACTTATAAAAACTTTTCGTGTGTGTGTGTGTGTGTGTGTGTGTGTGTGTGTGTGTGTGTGTGTGTGTGTGCAAGAGAGAGAATGTCTTAGGTCTCAGGCAGGCATGGAGCTCCCTGACCCTACTTTCTCCACCCGTAACTGCTGAGACCTGTCTGAAAAAATCTTTGCCTTAACTGCAGCTTTGAGCCAGAACAGTGACTGGAAAAGCAGCAGGTATAAGGTTGAGACAAATATTGGAGGGTAAGCAGTCCTCTCCCTGAAGAATACCTTCAATTTCATTACTTTCCATAAACCCCAAGGTCCACTTGAGGTGTGTGTGTGTGTGTGTGTGTGTGTGTGTGTGTGTGTGTGTGTGTGTGTGTGAGTTTAATAGGATGAACTGAGCCAGAACTTGTCAACTTTGGGCATTACTGTCTTTCTGGGTGGGGTCGTCTGCTGTCGTGAGGGACACTGCAGCATCTTTAGCTGTTGTCCACTAACTACTGACAGCAGCATCCACACAGTTGCAGCAACCAAAATTTGTCTAAACATTACCAAATGAGGTGTGGGGGTGGGGACACACAGAAAGACAGAGAGGGTGGAGAGGAGGAACATCAAATTAACTGAATTTGGGTTGGGGAACCAAGGATAGAGGAAGGATAGAGGAAACCACTGAACTAGACCCAACACCCTGGATAGATTCACCCCAGTATCTATCTGTGTATGCTTAATTATATCTTTTAAAAGAGTGTAATTCTTTTTCCAAAAGCAACTTGTTTACATCAGGGAGCCTGCATTGCACAAATTCTACTTGTTCTTCTAAAAAAAACAAAAACAAAAACAAAAACCAGAGCCAGATATTGGGGAAAAGCTGAAAGATCAGAGAGACAGAGGAACAAGCCAGTTTTTACCTAGTCAAATCCTTGAATCCTCAGACTGAATGCCTCTAAGTTTTCAGCTAAAAGGGAAAAGGGTCAAAGGCTAAGGGCTGAACTCCTGTCTCCTCTCACCTTATCATTCTTTCTCTGTCTGACTATCTCACTTTCTGGTTTAACTTTCATAGTTTTAGGATTAAAGGCACTTTGCTTCCCAAGTACTGGGAGCAGAGGCATGGGATCCTAAGTGTTGGCATTAAAGGTATATGCCACCACAACCTGGCTCTGTTTGGCCTTAAGCTCAGAGAAATCCAGACAGATCTCTGCCTCTGCCTCCAGAGTGCTAACATTCAAAGTGTGTGTCACCACTGCCTGACTTCAATGGCTAACTCTGTGGCTGGCTCTGCCCTCTGATCTTCAGGCAATCTTTATTTGATACACAATATATCACCACAAGTTTATCATCAAAACTAAAATGAGGTGCTGGGGAAATAGTTGATAAAATGTTTACTGTGCAAGCATGAGAACCTGAGTTTGATCCCCAAAAATTCAGTTTAAAAAATCAGGGTTAGTGATACATTCCTGTACTTCTATTGCTGGAGAATCAGAAACTGGCAGACTGGTGAGGTTAACTAGCCAACCAGACCAGCTGAACTGGTGAGTTTTAAGCTAATGAGAGGCTCTGTCTTAAAAAAGAAAAAGGTGGACAATACTCAGGAACAACAACAACAACACACGCACACACACCCACACCCACACACACACACACACACACACGCACGCACGCACGCACGCACGCGCACACTTCAGAACCTAAAATGGTCCCAATCAGAGCTGTAGAAATATCGAAATATCTGCCTTAAAGATTCTGGAACCACTAAAGTACCACAGGGCACACTTCCAAGCCTGGAGATGTTGAAAGAATTTTATCAACTTGTTATTTCCACCTTCAGTTTATCTGTTATCAACATAAATAAATTATATTGTGGGCTTGTACATAGGCACTATCTAGTATACAGTGTTCCTAAATTTGGCGTGGAAGAACAGGAGCTGGAGCCTGGGTTCTGCAGACTGTAAGTAATCACTTTCTCACCACACCTATTCATCCAACACAGGAGAGTGATAGTTAATCGTCCAGCTCATGGGGCTCCAAGATGCTGGTGAGAAGCAGTGAGGCTTACTCTTGAGGAATTAAAAACTCTGGAATTTATAGTCTGTGTTGACCTTGGTGGATGCTAGTGTAAGCTGTAGTTTCTTTATGTGCAAAACGCAGAGGTACTGGTGCAACTTTACAGGAAACTTAAAGCTGAAAGTGTGAAGAACATCTTGGTCAATGTTATGGAGGTACTTTGGTAAATCGAACCACAGTATACAAAATCCTATCATTTCATTTGTTGTTATTTCTCTTCTGCCAACATTGACACCTGAAACACTACTTAATGAAACCCTTTTTAAAATTTGTCACATGCCCAATCCCAGTCAGAAGAAGCAGCATTATAAAATGCACACAACTTCTATCTTTCTAATCAGTAAGGATACAGGCATGTGAAATAACCTATGATTCTCCTTTCATTGAAATAGTGTTCTAATAAGTTTTGGTCACCTCTGTACCATGCACATAAAGCTTGTGGGTCAGGCTTAGTCTGACCGGCTATGATAGTGTTTGTTCCTTCAACATTTCTATTAACTAAATGCTGCTGTAAATTTCACCTTGCTCCAAGCATTGGCAAATTTCATTGCAGTCCTCAAATAGGTGGGGTTTCTAAGTTAAAATATAAATAAAGGGATCTGAAAGTCTCTTTTCTAAAAGATTCATTTATTTTTATTTCATGTGTGTAAGTGTTTTGCCTGAATGTATGTATGTGTGCCCACGGAGGCCAGAAGAGGCTGTCAGATCCCCAGGAACTGTAGCAACAGGTGGTTGAGAGTTTTGCTGTGGGTACTGGGAACTAACCCTGGGTCCTCTGAAAGTGCAGTAAGTGCTCTTAGCCATTGAGTAATGTGTCCAATACCCTCTTCTCTGGAAACTTTTAGGTTGAAGTAGAGTAGTCGAAAAGAAAAATGCACATATCACTTTTGGTGAATTTTCACAAAGCAAATGCTTCAGTTATCCCTGGTACTCCCAGTGGTCAGAGGACTTTACAATAAAAACATATTTTATCATGGGAGAATTAAAAAAGAGTATAGTGAATTAAAAAAAAAAGTAGAAGATAGTGAGGATTTCCCAGACAAGATGGCAAGCAACTGCCTTTCAGCTGCAAATGTGATTTTGAATTATCAAACAGAGATAAGCAAAATGATCAGCTGGACTGATTGACAAAGTCGCATCACCATCCACCACCACTGATGTATGATCTCGACAATTTCCTTCCAGGACTTCAGCATTCATTTGTTAACTGGGTGATAATAATAGGATTGTTTTTAGGATTAAATGAAGTAACATTCATATGGACTTGGATGAGCCTGGCACTTAAGCTCTCAATAAAAGTAAATCATTATCCTTTTAGGATGGTGTCCCCGGGGACAACAGGAAGAGAGTTATGGAGATCTCAGTAATTCTTTCAGGAAGAAAATGGAGGAATTGTCCAGCAGAAGAGCTGGATCAGACTGGCTCAGAGGTGTTATCACAGAGCCCCAGGATTCATAGAAGCAAGGAGGTAGGTCTGCCGTCAAGCTAGAGAATGAGAGAAAGCCTCATATCTGGAGGGGCAGCCAGGGTGATGAACCATATAGCTGTGAAGAGAGAGCAGTTCTGAACAGAAAGCCACAGGGGTGTGCCTCGCATCCAAACACGACGTGACCTGATTTGCTCAGAGACCAGAAGAAGGCCTAAGAGTGATTTGATATGGACATAGAGTGAGCAGTGAGAGAGGCAGCAGCCACAGAATCATAATCCTCGGAGTCAGGGTCTTCAAATGCCTGTGCCCAGGAACATAGGCTCTCTCCAGTGTTTTATCCAGGGCCGAGTGTCCACAGCACCTTGCAGCTTATGAGAGACCTTAGACCTTTAAACTCAGCATCCCCTCACATTGAAATAAGCTGTAATTTTGCTTCTGAACCAACTGGAATACTATATGACAGAAGAAACACTACTATGGAACAAAAGAAGGAGCTGGGTACTCCAGGAGTAGAGCACCATCCCAGCATGGGTAAGGTATTGGCAGGATGTTGGGGGCACATCCATGACAGAGAAATCTCCCCCCAGTGATAGAAAAATGCCCCCAAATTCAGCCAGGATTCTGATTGATCCCGACAGTATCTTGAGATTTTCTCTCTTTCTTCTTCACTATATCACAGTTTCTCCTTGTTCTGGGAACCTTTGGAAAGGAACAGTTTGGATCCCCTCTCCTTGACTGCTGGCAGCAGATGCACAGGCATGTGAATTCAGCGGGATGACGACAGGAAGTGCGGCCTACTTGTGATGGCTAATCTTGGTCATCAACGTGGCACCACCAATAAGCGAAGAACCTCAGCTGAGGGTTTGCCTCCATCAGTTTGGCCTGTAGGCATGTCTGTGAGGCATTTTCTTGATTGTCAATTGATGTAGGAGGGCCTACTTCATCTCTAAGCAGGTAGGCCTGGACTATGTAAGAAAGAGAGCTGGCCAGGGAAGCGGATGAGTAAGCAGCAGGGGTCCTCCCCTGCAGCACTTCCCAACCTTTGAGTTCCGACCCCTGGGGGGGGGGTCAAATGACCCTTTCACAGGGGTCAAATATCAGATAGCCTGCATATCAGACATTTACATTACAATTCATAACAGTAGCAAGATTACAGTTAAGAGTAGCAATGGAAATGGGTGGGTGGAGGGTCCCACAGCATGAGGAACTGTATTAAAGGGTCAAACCACTGCTCCATAGTTTCTACTTCACTTTAACTCACTCAGTGAGTTCCTGCCTTGGTTTCCCTTGATGATGGATTGACAGACTATAACCTGTAAACTAGAATAACAACGCCCTTTCCCTCCCATTGCCTTTGGTCCTAATGTTTATCACAGTAATGGAGAAGTAAACTGGAAAACTAGTGTTCCCAGTAGGTAGGTGTCATAAAGCATCTCTAACTGCTATGTAAGAAATAGGAAGAAAAGAAGAAAAAACAGCCAGGGTCGGCTTTTCTGTGGCCCATAGATTTCCCAGCACCTGAACTTGGCCTGAGATCCTACTCAGCACAAGCCTGTATATCAGCTAATTTTATTTTGTTTGTTTGTGTGCTTGTTTGGACAGACTCTCATTATATAGTCCTGGCTGGCCTAGAACTCACTATGTAAAACAGGTTGGGCTTAAATTTACAAAGATCCACTTGCCTCTGACTTCTGGGATTAAAAATGTGCACCTTCCCATCTGGTCCCATCAGGGAGTCTTTATTGTTTGGAACTTGCCAAGACCTGGACTCAGCTCTGAACCTTTCTCCAGCATCATGCTCACAGTATCTGATCCCAAATCATGGCCAACTTCAGCTCTGCATACTTAAGCCCTTGCTAGGTAACAACTGCCTCTCTGTTTAGGAACCTGCTCTCATATTTCTGAGTTCATAACTGATTTATGACCTATAAATAGTTACATCAACCTCATTGCTGAATAATTTACATACTAAGGTCATGCTCTTTGGATGAACCTGACACTCATTAGTGTTAAACTCATTAGCCATGAGCATCGAAGCCAGAACCCGTGGAAGACCCATACCCCAAAGTGGTAGGAATAGCAAAGCAAAAACCCTAGATTAGATTTTATTCTCTCAGTTTATATTTAGTCCATGTGCTTTCTCTTTAGCCTCAAACTTTCATCTCTAAAATGGCGCCCACAGATGCTAATGTTGGGGGAAACAGTAAGATGAAAAATATTAGTTTAGGTAAACTGGTACAAGCAAGCAATCCCAGCACGAGAGAGGTAGAAGAGGGAGGTCAGGAGGCCGATCCTAGGCTATATATTAGGTTTCAGGTCAGACAGGGCAGCCTGAGAACAAAACCAAAACCAACCACACCCAAAAATGACCCAAGGAATGAATATTAAAGTTCCCAGATTTTAAAAACCTTAGAGTCAAAACCTCACTTCCACCACACAGTCCTCTTTGATAAAACCCATTTACCCTCATCATGTAAAGAAGCCCAAAGCCCTCAGCACTAGGATGCTGAGAACAATGTATTGTCCATATGATCCCCATCCATTAAATGGGCATATCATGCTTAATTCTCTTTTTTGCTTGCAAAAAAAAAAAAAAAAAAAATTATGAGACAGAACTGACAAACAGGGCCTGGGAAAGATATTTGAGAAGTATTTAAAAAGCTGTAAAAGAATTTAATGAACTTGGAAGTAGTGTTGTACTCAAACAAAAGAGAATTAATTAAACTCGAACTCAAGACAGCACTACTTGGGTTAGTGGACACAACAACAAGCCGGGAAGCTGCAGAGGGGCTTGGGGGCTGAACAGTTCAGTGGCAGACCCAGGGGACTGAGGAACTGAGACATTGTTAGGTTCAAATCTACTGAGAATGAGAACAGAAAGACAAGTATTTCCTAATAGCCACCAGGGGACATTCCGGTCCGAAGGCGCAGGTTACAAACAGTGTAACGTGGGAGCCACAGACACTTCGTTTTAAAGTTCCTCAATTAGCATGAGCACACACTTATTATTTTTCAAGAACACTGTGTTGTCAAGGTTCATCTAATAGAAGACAACCTCATTCCGGAGCCAATCTAGGTGAGCGCTGTACTACATCTGATAAACATCAGAGGATTGATGGCAGCCAACCTGTTTCTCAAAGAAGTGCCTCGACCTCGGCTTTGTGACTAACTATGCCTAGAGAAAGCTCATTTTTATCCTCTAAAGTCCTCGTCTCAGTAACTTAGGCGAAACCCCAAGATCACAGAGCAAAACTGAGGATGACTATGGCAACATTAGCAAGATGCTTTCTCGTTCATGTGCTATTGAAACCAAAGTCAATTTGCAGATATTTTGTTTTAAAGGAAAAGGTTTTGGCAATAGTAAAAAAGAAAAGCCAGGGGGCTGGAGAGATGGCTCAGTGGTTAAGAGCACCGTCTGCTCTTCCAGAGGACCCGGGTTCAATTCCCAGCACCCACATGGCAGCTCACAACTGTCTGTAGTTCCAGTTCCCAGTTCCAGACAAACACCAAGGCAAATAGAATAAATAAAGTTTAAAAAAAAAAAAAAAAGAAAAGCCAGAAAAATCAAGTAACTTGTAACAGTAGCCTTGTTCCTTATTATTTATTTATTTTTCCTTGGTTTTTTTTTTGTTGTTGTTGTTGTTGTTTTGTTTGTTTTTATTCAAGATAGGGTCTCTAACTCTGGCTGTCCTGGAGCTCACTATGTAAATCAAGCTGGCCTTGAACTTTTACAGATTAGCCTGCCTCAGCCTCCCTGCACTAGGATTAAAGTCCTGCACTCTAGGGCCCTGCTAGGTGTTTCTCGGTGGTGGTGTATTGTTTTTGTTTGTTTTGCTTTGAGACTAGGTCCTCTGTATCCCACACTGGCCCCAAAGCTGATTCACAGCTTCTAACTTCTGCTCCTCTTGCTCCTCTACATTAAGAGTTTTCAGTTATGAAACGCACTTAGAGAATCAATGAGTCCAAGATAAGGAGGAGGCACCAGGAACCTGTCTTTCCTAGCTATCAGTTGGTGCCTGCTCGCCTTGGTTCTTTTGAGTTTATCTTAGTGTTGATAAATTACAATCTGCTACAGGCTGACCTCACTAAGTCAGAAAAGGGGAGGGGAATCATCACCAACCCCAGCAGGATGGATGGGATTACACTGACAAGGGTGAGAGACTGTACTTACCTAAAGAACTCACCCAAAGGGAAAATCAGAGGGCAGGGGAATTCCTTTGGAAATAGAAAAATCACTGTTTTGTGCCAAATCAGAACACCAGCCATTTTGCGTTTTGTCCAGGTTGATGTCCAGCTTCTGCAAAACCAAAAATAAACTGGCTTCACTTTCACTGCTCTTATTATGAAGTGGAGAATCTCTGTTTCATACAATCTAGATCTAGTATTTTACTGGCTGAGAGACAACCTAGTCTTGAAATGTCTGCTTGGCAAGCATACAGACCTGAGTTCAGTTGTCAGAACCCCTTTTGAAAACTCAGTGTGTTAGTTACTTTTCTATTGCTGTGGAGAAACATCATGACCAAGACCAAAGTTACTTATGAGAGAAGTTGATTGGGACTTGCAATCCCAGGATGCCTAAACCAAGCCACAGTCACATCAGATCTCCCTGGTGTATTTTACAGTCAATGCTCAGAAATCTGCAGATCTAACCATAAGCTTAATTCCTATTGTCCTTGAAATAGTACCACTAAATTATTTCAAAAGCTGATATATATCAATAGTTTAATTTCACTGTGACAGTTCCAGAGGGTGAGTCCACGGCCATCATGGCAGGAGCATGGCAGCAAAGCAGGAGGACATGCACTGGAGGCTAAGGGCTTCCATTTGGTCCATAAGTACAAAATAAACAGAGAAAGAGGATCAACCTGGGATGTCATGGGCTTTAAAATTTATTTATTTTATTATGTATACAGAAGAGAGTACCAGATGTCATTATAGATGATTGTGAATCACCATGTGAATTGAACTCAGGACCTCTTGTGTATATGCACCTGTATACACACACAAAGAGCTTTATCTAATATTTGGACCAGTAATATGGCTCAGAGGGTAAAGGAGCTTGACACCAAGGCTGACTAACCTAAGTGTGCTCCGCAGAGTGAAAGAGGAGAACCTACTTCTGCAGGTTGTCCTCTGAGCTCCTCACAAAGACACACACAAATAAAATGTAGTTGTTTTAAAAATCTAATAATTTATAGTAGAGCTTCATTTTATTTTACTGAACTTACAATTTCAGAGAAATTTTGGCTTTGTTCTTAATTACATATCAGTAAAAAACAGGTCCCAAAGCTCTTCGACTTCAATGTTTTGCCTTAGAAGGAGCATTTTTCTTTTCTTTTTCTTAAGAGTTATTTATCTTTACTTTATGTTCTGTGTGTTTTACATGCATATATGTCTGTGCATCATGTGTGCAGTGCTTTGAAGAAGGCATTGGATCTTCTAGGACTGAGGTTACAAATATTGTGAACTGCCATGTGCATTCTGGGATTTGAACCCAGATCCCCTGGAAGAGCAGACAGTGCTCTGAACCTCTGAATCATCTCTCCAGTCCCTTGTCTTATTATTTTTTAAACTTATGTGTGTGCTTGCCCGCATGTGTCTGTGTACTACGTGGGTGTCCAGTGTACTCAGAGGTCAAAAGATGGCATTGAATCTCCCAATTACAAATGACTGAGCTGCCACATGGATTCTGGGAATCAAATCCTGTCCTCTGGAATCAGTCAGTGCTCTTAAATGCTGAGCCATCTCTCCACTTTCTCTGGTTTTTATCTTTAAATGTCCATGTCCTGTCATGCCAGAATAATCAGTGGACTTTAAAGCAGGGATCCCAAAATATTCCTAATGCCTATTTTTCCCATGAAGATGTAATGTTAACAATTAACAGGAAATAAATAACTACTTCCTTTTACTAAGCATTCTGGCCCAGATGTTTTGTACACATTTAAAATGTTATGGATGAAGACAGTGAGGTGCAGAGAGGCCCAGTAGTTGCCCAAGGCCACATAAACAGAGAATGGCAGAGCTGAATTCCTGTCCATGACTTTGTAGATGCTTAGGAAACTCTGCTGATGCCTATGGGCTAGCCTCAGGCTGAAAAAGACCAGGAGAGTCTTTGAGAGTAAATGACTCCTGAGGTGAGGGCTTCAGAGAAAAGCAACTTTCTCTCTCTCTCTCTATGTAGAAGTCAGTATCTACCCTATAGAGGGTAGTTCTCAAACTTTTCCCTTTAATATATATAGTTCCTCATAGCCCCCAACCATAAAATTATTCCTGCGTTACCTCATAACTATAATTTTGCTATGGTTATGAATTTACAAAATAATGTAAATCATTTTGGAGATAGAAGTTTGTCAAAGGGGTCACGATCCACAGGTTGAGAAACAGTGCTATAGAGAAAGCTGTTGGGTGTGTTGGACCGTGTGACACTGTTGGACCGGTCAGGCCAGGGCTACCAGTCTTGGCAGAAGCAAGAATGGTATGATAAGGAGACACCTGTGTCCCTTCCTGTGGCTGTCAGACTATTGAAAAAATGAACCATTGGGGATAGTTGTACACTGTGCGAAGATGTCTTACTGTGGTTGTTGTAATAAAGAGCGGAAGGGCCAACAGCTACACAGAGAGGAGAGGAGGGACTTCCGGGAGAGAGAGGAAGAGGAGGAAGAATCTAGGCATTAGAACTTTATTTTCCTAGGTAAATGGCTTTATTAGCGTGCCAGAATCACAGCAGGCTTTAGGAAATAGCATTGGGGCCCTTATGCCAAAGGTTGAAAAAACGGCGGTTGTACTGCATTCGCCGCTTGGCCCAGCCTGTCTTCTTTTTCTTCTCCTGTTTGGCCACCTTAAGAGTTTGACCTCTTACTTTTCCAGCACGAGCCAGGGAGCCATGCACTTTACCTCCCAGCATGCAGCCAGCTACTTCCAGAGTGGTCAGAGCCTCTACATCACACTGGCCTAGGGTGGCCTCATCCTCCGGCGGTGAGCCAGCCAGAAGCGCGACCTGATCTTCCGGAGCAATGCCTTCCAATGAAGACATGAGCTCTGATCTGGGCGACCGGTTCTTGGCTGGCCACCTAGAGGGTGTGTAGTTCCTGGGCGTGAACAAAGAGCCACATGTTGGCGACTAATATGCGGACGCTGAAACTGCTACCGTGAAGATGGAGTCTAGAAAGAGGAAGAAGCTGAGGCGCGCATGATCTCACCACCTACTGCATGGTTACATCCTGTGCATTAGAACTACACCAGCAAGACTCCCAGCAAAACACACAAAGAGTCGGACATACAAAATGAAAGAAAGGTAATAGCCACGTGGTAAAAAGTAGATTAGCAGAAGCTGGTTAATTTAAGTTATAAGAGCTAGGGGGAAAAGCCTAAGCGAAGGCCAAGCTTTCATAATTATTAATAAATATCCATGTCGTTGTGAGCTGGTAGCCCCCCCAAAAAATCTGACCACAAGGAGCACCACTGGAATTTCCCCAGGATTCTTCGTTGGAAGAAGGAGAAGGTTGGAGACCGACTACCAGCCAGATGGAATCTCACAGGACAGAATCTCTGAATCTTTCAGTGGCCACACTGCATCAGAGAAGAGACTGCAGATAGCAGTGATGGCTGAGGTCACACCAGAAGTGACCAGAAGTGCATGGTCTTTTTTCAAAAAGATCTATTTTGTTTTTATTTATGTGTCTTTGTGTCTGTCGTGTGTTGAGGAGGCCAAATAAGGGTGTCCGATCCTCTAAAAGAGCAGCCAGCGCTCTTAACCGCTGAGCCATCTCCAGGCCAGGGCACTAAGTTTTGCAGAAACCTCTTGCCATCTGTCGTCTAAACCTAATCCTTAATGTCAAGACTTCAAAGATGACGCTGAACAGGAAGGGGTCAGTGGACTTTACCTCTCCCACCTCTGACTGAGTCAGTCTCTTCTGCTTTTTCCTGTTCTTCACAGCCTTAATTGGCCCTTTAAGGATGAGAGGTCCAGATGAGAGGTGTGTTAGTCAGGGTTCTCAAGGCCTCAACAACTCCAGTAACACCCAGACAGGTAACTTAACCATCCTTCACCCACTTTTCCTTGTGTATAAAGCAGGGCTGGGATACAGTGTAGGTGGTGTTTTTCAGGAATATTCTACAGCAATAGGGTGTGAACTAGGAATAAGATTCCCTGCAGTACTATTTTGGATTACAATCAGAAGCAGCTCACACAGCTTTCAATCTATAATGCTCTGCTTTCTTGGAAGTGGTTAGCTTTAATTTTTTTTTTTTTTTTTTTAACATGAATTTGTGTGTGTGCTTGTTATTTTTCTGGCCTGGACTTTCGGCCTAGCCCCGAGGTTCTGGCCCCCAGATCTGTTAGCTCACAGACCACAGAGACACACACAGATGTTTCCATTAATTTTATGCTGAGTGACCTGGGGCCCAGGCATATAACTTGCTAACTCCTTCATCTTAACTCAACCCATTATTCTTATCTTGTTCAGCCATTTGGCTTGGAACCTTTTCTCAGCAGCATTTCAACTTCTTTCCTCTGCATCTCTTGACATCTATAGAGCATCTCTGCTCTGCTCTGAGATGGTCTCAGAGTTTTCTTAGTCTGGTAGCCCCACCCACACTTTCCTGCCTGCCTCTGGCCAATCAGCTTTTTATTAAACCAGTAGGAGGGACAAATATTTACAATGTATCAACATAATCTCACTACGTGTGTGTGTGTGTGTGTGTGTGTGTGTGTGTGTGTGTGTGTGTGTGAGAGAGAGAGAGAGAGAGAGAGAGAGAGAGAGAGAGAATGTATACATATACATACTGTGACACACATACACACAGGGAGAGGTCAGGACAACTTACTTCTTCACTGTAAGACTTCACAAAGCTTTTTTTGTGTTTTGTTTTGTTTTTGTTTTTTTGGGACAGGGTTTCTCTGTTTAACATCCCTGGCTGTCCTAGAACTCTGTAGACCAGGCTGACCTTGAGCTCATAGAGATCCATCTGTCTGTGTCTCCCACGTGCTCTGGGATTAAAAATATGTGCCACCACTGCCTGGCATTTCACAAAGCCTTTATGTTTCAAAGATGCATAGCACATTCCAGAAGAGATTTTTCTTTGGTTTATTTTGATTGTGTAGCTCATTCTTTTTTAAAAAGAAAAAAAGATTTATTTATTTATTTTGTATACAGTATACAGAAGAGGGTACCAGATGTCATCATAGATGGTTGTGAGCCACCATGTGGTTGCTGGGAATCAAACTCAGGACCTCTAGAAGAATAGTCAGTGCTCTTAACCTCTGAGCCATCTCTCCAGCCCCTGTGTAGCTCATTCTTATAGAGTAACCTACAGTTGGTTTTTGTAGGAATAAACAGTTGCCTTTCTTGGGAAGTCATGATGCATCTATTGCTTTGTCTCACTTCCGAAGCTGAAGAACCTCTCTTTACAAATGTCATTGAGAGAAGATCCCCAGAGTACTTTCCAGTATCCATTCAGGTGAAAAGTTCAGCTCATAACAGACCCAGGTAGTAGCATCCACAATGCAAACCCAACACAACCCGCAGGGCCAAGGCATCATTTGGCTTCTCTGAGTGGTACAATGGGTCCAATTCTCCTAGACGAACTTTAAAAGCACAGGTAACTCCACAGACCACCAGAAAGCACCCCCATAAGGCACCTGTCACTTAAGCAGATGAAGCGACCAGTTCATCCAGAGAGACCTGACTTAGGCTCTGGTCCACAGACTTGTCAAAGGCCAGCTCAACCCAAGGAAAGTGAAAAAAATTAAACAGGATCAGCTTTTTATTTTCATGTAAAAAGCACTTGCCTCGGGTTATAAATGTTATTGCATTTGTGTAGCACTTTATGGCTACCCTCAGCTCACAAGCATCACAGGATCCCAGTGGCAGTACTTTTATAACCCTTGATCAATAGCTTATTTCTATTGCCTTCAGTCCCAGCTGCCAATCCGTTCTGTATGATGTGGGAGGCTGACTCTAGCTCTCTAGCTGTACATGTTAGGAATGCAAACGGTTAGAGTATGAGCATCGTGGATGTGTGCGTGTGTCCACAGGTGGGGGACATTTTTAAACTAGGAATGACAGGATGAGTCCCTTGTTCTAGAAACTACCATAAAACTGGGAATGAATGCATTCTTTCTCTCTGTCTGTCCCTATCTCTATCTCTCTCTGTCTCTGTCTCTCTCTGCCCCCTCCCTCCATCTATCCCTCCAGATCTCATTCATTTTCTTTCTCAAATAATATGTTTGGTGGGTTAGAGAAATGAGACCCATTTTCTATTAAGTTTCTGTTTGTATTTCATATATATATTGGGGAGGGGGTCAAAGGTGATATTATATATTCCAGAAAAGAGTGATTCTGCCTCATCTATCCATTCCCTCTATTTCCAGCACCTAGAGGAAATAAGACCAAAGTAGGTACCCCGAAAACATCTGTTGACTTAATGAATAAAGTCTACTTCTCAGTAAGAAGGGAAGAAAGCCCCAGAGCATGCACCTCTTGGCTGCTGTCCTGAGGCAGCAACCAAGAACAAAGGTTGGTGCCCCTGATAGAAATGGGGTTCCCAGTAGGTACTGGGGTTCATAGCCTAGACACCCCAGGAATCACAGAGAAATAAGGCCACTAAGCTACTTGCATCTTTCTGGGGAGTAGTAGTCAGTGTAGGCACCCCTTAGAGACACATATCTCGTCTCATTCTGTTCTCCGGCTTCTGAGGTCAATTTTAGAATAACCCCCTGGAGGAAAGACCCTGGAGAGACACTCCAGAACTTCCCCCTCCCAACACACACACACACACACACACACACACACACACACACACACACACACACACACAGAGTGCAGCTCAGGGAGGAAGCCAGAGTGTAGGAAAGCTGTCTGGCCTGCCCTTGCTGGAACCTCCGTCCTTGAGACGCAGCCAAACCTCTCCCAGCTTGGCTGAGGGATGTTGAGGTGACATTCTTCTCTCTGCCACTCAGCATCTTTTCAATGGTACTTCTCGGAAGAATATGCATGAACTCCCTGCTGACGGGGCTACATAGAAGCTGAAAAAAAAAAAAATCCCCTCTCTTTCTAGGAGGGACCCGGGTCCCAAGTGGAAACAACACATCCCCTGTGAAAAAGAAGTGTAGATAGACACTATGAAGGATTAGAAAGTGGGGGACCTCATGGGAAGGATGTCAGGGTATATGTGCCACCTGAGCAGTGGCCTTCAGAAAGACCTGGGAGGAAGCTTGGGAATTCGGGAGAAGTTAGGGGGAGTAACTCTCCCCATTTGCCTGCTGCCAACAGCGTGAAGCTGCCTCTACGTCCTGCTCTACCCAGGGTTTCCAGACCGTGGGCCACGAGGCAGGAGGGGACAGGAGGTTGGCATCGGCCCCTTTGGCTCTGGACCACACCGCCTGTAGCGCACTATGAATTAATATTTTTAATAAATCCTGTAATTATCCTGTGAACAGGACATTTTTGTGGCACAATATTGTTCGGCTTTAAAAGCACTAATTTGTTCAATATAAACATTAAAAATATACTATCGTTTTTGTAACCTTTTTTTTTTTTTTAACGCCCCAGGAGCCTCGTGGAATGGAACAGGGCTCCACCGCCTCAACTAAGAGCTGTTTTGTGTACTTGCCCCAAGTGGCCAAAAGGGACTGGAGGAGGCTTTCTAGCCCAGTGGGGCAAGTCTAGTAGCTTTTTGACCTGAGGTTCACCCCAGCCGGCTCAGCTACTGCATGGCAGGTCCTCTTTGGGAAGGAGAAAACAGGATGGCTATTGGCTATTCAGAAACCCACAAGACACTTACCCATGTTATCAGTCTTCTTCCTGGACTCCCTCTGCACAGAAGCCCAGAGGCTGCAGGCTCGGCCTGTGCCGGCTGAACAAAGGAGCCAGGGGACCTGACTGAAGGGGGCTGGCTGGCGGCTCAGCTTCATCAGTGTTCACCTGCCATCCCGAAGCTTGTTTCTGCTACACTGCTCCTTTCCTTCACCCTAATGATTTCATTTGTTTATAACTTTTGGCTTCCTTATATGGGAGAACAAAACAAGAATCAAGATGTCACCAGATCAACACACGTCTTTAGCCTTCTCAGGATCCTAGATCAGTGTAGGAGAGCTTGGTCAAAGTCGGACCCCCCCACCCCCACCCCCACCCCCACCCCCTCCCTCTTTTGCTTCCTCCACACCACCCTTTCTTTGCACCTCTATTCCATTCCCCCGTTCTCCGTTCATACTCATC
>PVIH01013065.1:47764-60363 GCA_004025045.1 Sigmodon hispidus | reverse complement strand
CCCAGGCCAGGATACAGGCGCTGAGGCCCGCCGAGCCCTCCTCACCTCTGGTCAGGGTTCGAATCCGCCCCTCAGAGACCCCTGCAGTTGGTTTGCTCAGTTCACTCAGTTCAGGGTCGCAGTAGGGCTCCTAGTAGATTCCCTGAGCAGCAGGAGCTGCGGGTGTGGCCAGGTGCAGAGTTCAGCTGCCCCTGCTCCTGCAAATAATTTTTGAGCAGAACAAAAAATTGTATTTTGGATCACAGTAAATAAATATTTTACAGACTATAAAATGTTCAAAATGATTTTGTGAATCTTAATAGATCCTTTCATTACAGAACAATGTGAAGAATAAGTGCATACTTAGCCTTTCTGTTACATGTTACAAAATAGACATACCTAAATTTCAGAAATATAAAAGAGGTACATTAGAAATTAAGAGAAACTTTGAAGAGCCAAAAATCATAATGAATTTTTGAAAGTTTAAAAGTAATTCTCTTATTAAAAGGCATTTGGTGATTTAAATTATAAGATACAATTCAGGGAATAACTCTTAGTTTTCAGTCAAGTAAGCCAAGAGTGTGAATTAAAAGGTAAAGCCCAGAGCCCACTTGAATTAATTATAGTGTGAAGCACTGTGGCAGGATACATATCAGGACTGAGAAAGGTAGGCTCGGAACTTGCTGTAGAGAACAGTGTGCAAGTGACCGGAGGACAGTGACATTTATCATAGGACATGAGGCTAACATTGAAAGAAAATAGTTAAGCCTGAAAATTGTTCCAAAAACAATACAAATCTGGGGAAAATATGACATTTGTGAAAAGAATATTAAAGATAAACATTTTATATCTTTAAACCTGCCCTTTAGTTAGTTGCTTCATCTTGCCTGATGTGAAATAAGAGAAAATAAGTGATGTCAAAGAATACTAAACCTTGTAGGTCATCTCCCATAAAGAATGCTTTCCTGACAATATAGAAAAGCTGAGAATATCAGAAAATAATTTGCTTGAGGGCAAGGAAACTGTAGGAAAGGAACACAGAGATACAAAATTCTTAAATCATGCTGCCATCCCTTGAACAGATATTGAAGGATTCCAGAGTTTGGATGTGTGTCTATGAATATAAGCATATTTTTTTGTGTATGTAAACAAGTGACAGATGATAGGTGATAGACATTGTAAAGCTTTCTCTCAATTTGTAAGTAAGTACCAAACTGTTGGAAGCACACTTTTGTCTATCAACATTTTTTTTTTCAAATCGAAGCCCCTATCTTTTAAGAATCCAAAATGGACAATCTAGGAAATAATTGAAAAGAATATTTAAGTATTTGAAACCTAAAAGTTCAAGAAAAGAAGACAATAATGGAGAAGAGTAAAATACAGATAGACAGTTTATGTTATGGTTATTTCACGTTTCTCTAGTGAGAAGCAAAGCACATTAGAAAGCTTGAAATACTAAGAATTATCCCAGCTTTTCATTTTTGTTAAATGATTCTTCCTTTGTCGCCTTAGTAAGTGCCACTGTTGGAAACTTTGCATGCTTTTTGTGATGTTTACAGTTTGTCTCCCCCACTGCATTGTAGATTCCATAGATGACATACATCTTCTGATATCTTCTCCTTATCCCTGCCCAGTAACAAGGACTGAAGAATAGAAGCTCCTACATATCACTTAACAGAGATACAAGTAACTACCTAAGTGATTGACAGATATTAGATTAGATATATATCTTTTCCTGTTTGTTATTAAAGCAAGACAAAAAATATAAACAAATGTGTCTCCACCCATATTACTTTGAGCAATATAGTTAGTGTTCAGTAGGAGATAATTACATCTTCATATTGCATAATCCTAAACTTGGATGTGTGTCTATGAATATAAGCATATTTTTTGTGTATGTAAACAAGTGACAGATGATTGGTGATAGACATACACATGCAAATAAATAGATATTTCACAAGTAAGAACTCCCGAAGTTTAGTTGAAAAAAAAAAAAAGAGGGCGACTGGATGAGCAACAGGAAGGGTCAAGGGCACAATGAAGAAAACTACAGACAGCTGTTGAAGCAAATGGGAGCTCATGAACCCTGGATAACCTGTATGGGATCAAACTAGGTCCTCTGAATGAGGGTGGCAGTTGCATTGATTAAGCTGCTAGTGGGACCCCTGACTATGGGACCAGGAATTATACCAGTTACATGAACTGGCTTCTTAGTGCCTACTTCCTATAGTAGGATGTCTTGCTCAGCCATGACACAGGGTGGAAGCAATAGTTTCTGCCTCAACTTGGTATGTTAGTCTGTGTGGACTATTTAAGGGAGGCTTTACTCCCTTAGTGAAGTGGGTGGGGGTTTGGGTGGTGGGAGGGTACTAGGAGAAGAGGATGGAGTTATATAAAAGAAATTTTATTAACAAATAAATAGAAATAAAAGAGGAGGGGAAAAGACCTTGAATTGTGGCTTAAAACTTGAATAAAGAAGGTTCCATTAATAAAACGATACGAGCAGAGAGGAGGAGGAGAAAAAGAAGAAAAGAGGTATGAAAGCTTATAAAGCTGTTGGACTCTTGAATTCTAGATTACATTTTTCTTTTTCTAAAATTTCCTTTAATAAATTTATTTTGTAGTTCAGAATTGCTTTCTAGTGAAAATAAAAGATCTGAGAAGCATTGCCAAGGAGCAGCTGACATCATGGCAGGAGAAGCATTATCTTAATTACACCACTGTCCTGACTAGTAGAGAACAGGAGTGGTTAGATACACATGGGCAATTGGCCCATGCCATCTGTGTGCTAATGGGAACAGTGATACCAGGCATAGGCTAACAGCAACCAAAATTCCACAAGTAACTGTATTTTTGACTGATCTTTTGGATAGAGTTATTTGTAGAGTATGCAAATACAGAGACCATTAATTAGGATTTTCAAGTTTTAATTTCTTTCTCTTTCAGTAACCCTTTAACATCGCTATTGCTTTTTGAATACAAAACATGTCATTTTCCTATATCTATTTCTCCCAAAAACATCCTCTGGAGTAAATTATATGTAGAGTTCTTAATTGCAGGAGGATTTCATGTTTTCTGTTACTTTAAAGATGACACCCACAGAGCAAGCACTGAAAAGCTATTGCTTTCAAACAGCCTGCTACAGGACACAGGGCAAGCACATTTAAAAATGAAAGACTATGTAATTTACAAATCATTTGGTAAATTGACAATCTCCAGGAGGGTTTCTGCTACTGTTGCCCTTCACTGCATTTCTCTTTATTTTATGTTAGCAATTAACCTTTTCTTCTTAAATTTGAAAGAAAGAAAATCAATGCACGTGTTTTCTCTGCCTCTGTCTGCAAAAGAGTTGACAATTACACAATCACAATAGAGAATAATTCTGGCACTACTTTTAATTAAAAATCAAAACAATATAGTAAAATGACCATTTTTCTGGAATAAATTTATGTTTTGTAGTAATTTCTATGTTAAATATAAATATAACATATATAAATTGAGTTAAGTTTCTTGGAAATGGTCATAAAGAGTACTATTTTTACAGTGTGTTAATTATCTGAAATGGTGCATTCTTAAAATTATAATAACTTTATACTGACAACATTGACAGTTTATTCTAATTTGAGAAAATAAAGTACGTTGAGTTGGAATAAATACAGTGTCATATTTATCCTATTACTATCTTATATCAGAAATATCATCAAATTAATTTTTTTAAATAACCCAAGAAAATTATTTTAAACTATGAGCCATTAATCAGTCACAACCTGCATGAAAAGGGTAATCAACATAAAAGATTTTTTTCTGTAAATGAATGTATTTATCAGTTCTTTACCAAAATACGGCTTTTATCTGTAAGTTTGGTTGACTCATATGTAACTGATATATTGTGGAATAACTTTGTACAGAGTAAAGATGTGTCTATGCCTAAGGTGCCTTCTGATTGATTTAATGAACAGTTAAATGGCCAATAGCTAGGCAGGAGAGAATGGGCAGGACTGCCTTGGAGAGAGAGAAACTTGGGTATAAAATCTAGGAGTAAAGGAGACACCAGCAAGATGTAAAACAAATCAATCATGCAGTGCAGAGGAGTGGTAGCTGAGCCACATGACAGACTGTAGATCCATAAAAACACATTAACTTAAATTATAGAAGTTAGTTGTGGAAAAGCCTAAGCTAAGGCCAAGTTTTTAGAGTTAGTAATGATTATTTGTATTATAATTTGTGGGCTGGCAGTTCAAAGAAAGCCTGGTTACATCAGTAAATATTTATAATATCATCTTCCAAAAGACCAACTCTTTAGTCATTCTTTCTGTCTCTCATCTGATGTATCTATTTTCCCCTGTAGACTTGTGTTGTATTTCTCAGGCCATTTTTGGATGTTAATGAATGTATAGATTGTCAGTCTTCTCATGTATTGGTTTCTTCTGTTCTTCGTTTCTGTTTCTGACTGCCTGCCTGACTTCATGGATCTTAATATCACTAGAATCTTTCTAGCAAAATGCTTTTCTTAAAACAAAGTGATACCATACAAAGTGAATTGAATTATAACATTTAATCAATTTAATTTTCCTATACTGAGATGCATAAAAACATTTTGACTGAAATATGAGAGAAGAAAGCAAGGAAGGAAGGAACAAAGAAAAAGAAGTGTGTATGAGAGAGAGGAGAGGAGGAAATGAAGGGAGATAGAATGAATAAAGAAGAAAGAACGAAAAGCCTTTTGTTCTTTGAGAGCCATTACATTTGTTTGTTGTGTATTTTCCCCAAGTTCAGATGGAATATGCTCATAAAAATAAGCAAACAAAAGGTATTTCTGAACTCTAGAGATTTAATAAAACATATTTATACATACCTGCAAATGAGCACATTTCAGTAGTTTATAAATAAAGAATATGGTTCACAGAGAAGGAGCTAAAATTGATCCCATAGTCCATAGAAAAAGAAACATCTTAAAATTTTTATCAAAAAGTCAAATGCCTAGAAGATTTTAAAAAAAATAATGAACTGAAATCTGCATGGAATCTCTGAAATGTACATTTGAAAATACTTCTTGGATGCTGTTTATGCATAGAAAAGCTTTAAAATAATTGTCCTGGCTTACACTTGCTTTCTATTATTTCCTTCTATTTTGTAAACATGTATATTGATATAGAGATATATTGGTTTCATTTTCATAAATGCCATTAAAATTATGATTGCATTCATTAATCAGAACTAATTAGAGCATGGCTTTGTATTAAGGGTCTAACTGAGCTTAAGGTTTTACAAGCATTTTCTTAGATACCTGAATAAAATGCAAATAAGTTAAAGGGGTTGAGTAATTAAGCTTAGAGGTACAAGGAAGATGAGAACCCAGAGTCAAATTGATATCTATTGGATTGAACAGACTTTTGGTTTTCTTTCATTCATACTTTTCTTTTTTCTTTCTTAGTCTTTTTTTCCTTTTTTTTTCTTGTAATATCACATCTATTTCAGTTGTTTGTCAAAAAGAAAATACTTTCAAATGGATTTTCGATTTGCTGGATGGTGCATCTTCCTGGAAAATTTAGTAGGCTAACTAGGAGAAGGTTTTCTGTTTCAACCAGACAATGAGAGGCAATAGTAGAAAATCAGCTACGAGGCTAGAAGGGGTTGGATATGTGCACTACAACTGCTTTTGCTTCCTCACAGCTGGACTGCTCTTCTCTACATATTCCCATTGTGCTTAGAAGATCATTGCTGAATTCTTCCATCTTTTAGTACATCTGCCATATCACATGAGTTATGTTGAAAATGACTTCCAATAATTTGGAAGATGTAAACCAGTAGCTTCCAACCAAAACATCAAGAAATCATTAAAATATGACCAGACCAAACTTTTTTTAAGGGTCAGTTCTTTTTTTTTAATATTTTTGAAGTGTCATTTTTGTATCCATATATCCCATTGTTCAACCTCCCATCCCCTTTGCACCCCTCCCAAGCACTCTCTCTTCTCTCCATCACCTTATCTCCTCCCCAGCAAGGGCAGGAGGTCCCAAGGTGGCTTAGTTCAGCATCCACTCCAGGCAGATCCACTTTCCTCACCCCAACATCAAGACTGGATCAGGTGTTCCTATGGAGAGAGTGGCCCCCAAGTTGCCAAACTCTTCTACTAGTATAAAAACTAAATATTACCCAATTCCTTAACATAAGATTTAAATTTTTCTTTTCCTTTACCATATGTCATCTCTTTTTGCAATCTCACACATACTTAGAGCTTCAGTAGCACATTTTTTTGTTTCAATAAAGCTCTCATATACTCTAATCTGAATTCTATAAATATTCTACTGAGCAAAATACTGAGTGTGCCACTTAGAATGTTTCATTCAGCAAATTTCAAAACAAGATTAGATATGTATAAAATTTAGTGGAAAAATAATCCTGAAAAATAAACTAGAAAAGACACATTAGACAGGGAGAAATCTTTGTCAGTGGTGCAAGAAAGAATGGAGGAGATAAAGTCTAGATAATTTTCCTGTATAATGCAACACTGAAATGTCTTTCTTATTCCAATGGGAGAGACTGCAGCAAAGATTTCACATTCAGCTAAGTCTGTGATTAGCAGAAGCAGCATCTATCTTCCAACTGCACTATGGCTTAATAATTGACTCTGAGTGCCCATAGCAGGTTGTGGACTTTGAGTGGATGCAAAAGCACAAGAATGCGCTGAGGATATGTGTCAACTACACAACACACATTAAATTCTTTTAATGAGAGAAATCACATATACATGCCTCTCACCACAGCAGACAACATGCTTGGAAATGTCTGAAATGAAGGACACAGTCAAACATATTATTTAATTTTTTCATTTCAGCTTCAGAGATAACAACTATAATGTCTAGTTCATGTATTTATTAAAATAGTCTGAAACGGATATATTGCTTAGAACACTTCATTTTAAATCATATCTTGTAAACTAAAATTAAAGGAAGCTAATCAGTGTATTGAGGAAAATGTTGACAAACATTGAGAAAATAAGGAAAATAAAATACACATATAGTGGTATGCATTTCAAAGTGAAGAGTAGTTTTAAGAATATCTTGTTACTGAGATAGTCTAGACAAAAGAAAAACATATGGGCACCTCTAAAAGGAGAACATTCACTTCTTAAAAGGGTAACATTCTTATCAATGTAAAGTCATCTAATATCTACATGATGTGGAAGAATTTCTACATGATTTTCACTCATTATGAATAAAATTCACATTATGAACAATTCTAGAAATACGCACAAAAATTTCTAAGGAAAAATTCCATAAATATGCCTTTTTGTACAACATCATTGTCAATTTCCTCTTTTGTATTTGTACAATTTTATTATTTTTGCATGTTGACAAAAATGATATTCTGTGTGACATGTGAGTGGCACTTAACAGGGGGTAACTAACTAAAATGAAGTTATCCAGTTTCTGTAAATCAGTAAAAATGAAAATAATAGAAACAGAAATACAACTATTATCTTATTAATTTATCAAAATACAACTGACAGTATTGAGTGATAGCAATGTTTAGTAGTTTACATATCAAAATATGAGCAAAAATACTTTTGCATATGCATGTTGTTGATAAAAAGCTGTTTTTCTTGGTTTCAGTGTGTATCATTGTGGGTAATTTTATAAATGTTAATTATAAAATAATTGCTAATCTATTCTTTAAGGTATAACCTACAGTTAAAATTTTTAAAAATTAGATTTGAAAGTTGAAATCATGTATAACTTAAAACCAAATGTAGTTTGCCACCCATAAATCTTTATTTGGGGTGTTATTTGCAAATTTCAAAGAACCACAAGTCTCATTTTATTTGTTGCTGGTATTCACTTATTTTTTATTGAAAATAAATTATTTTCAAGCACCTCTGCTCTCCCCGCTCCTAACCCCGCTTTCCTTTCCTAAAGATGCACTTCTTCTCTGTTTCCTGTTAGAAAAGAGCAGCCTCTAAGTCACAATATCCAAACATGACAAAACAAGATACATTAAGAAAAGGCCAAAGCCCTCATATTGAAGCTGGACAAAGTGACCAAATAAGTGGACAAGAGACCTAGGACCAGGAAAAAGAGGCAGAGGCACATCTACTCCTCTTGAGAACACTAGGAGAACATTGGCCATTGAATTAACTAAGCAGGGCTAATATGGCCTCACAGAGACTGAAGCAGCAAGTAAGGGGTATGCAAGGGTCTGAATCAGGTCCTTTGTGTATATATGATAGCTGATATTCTTTTGCTAGCAATTGACACAATCATTGGCTTTACTTTGTGTCATTTCAGAGTAATTCTTTCTCAGGACCTTAGAATAGAAAAGAAACCAAGAGCTAAGTTTCAGTCTAGAGTAATGAAAAGTAAAATGGAAATCTTATTGACAAATGAAACAGCAGAGTTTTACAGCAACTGAACATTTAAACTTTTCAAAATGTTGAAAACAATAAAAACTGCTTAAAATTAATTTGAATGCCTATTCATTTAAAATGTGAGACTGGCAACTAAAGAAAGGGCTTGAATACCAGACATAATAGCAAATTACATTGCAAGCATGAGATTGCTGAATATGTGAAATAATAGTTCTTGTTCTTTTTCTATGTAAAATCTAATCTTATAAAAAGCCTTTATGCATTGATTTTTTTCAGGAAATTTTATTTTTAAAAAAATAAAGAATTTTAACAGTAATACACTTCTAGCATGTACTCTCTTATGAGATACTGACAATAATCAGCTTCAGAAATATTAAGGTGGAATTTTCTTGAAGAAGTCTTATTTTGTATAATTAGAATAATTTCTTAGATTGCTAACAATTATCATTCAGGAAACTAAAATAATGTAATTGTCTGAAAAAATCTTAGAAGGAAATTAGAAAAAAAATGAAATAAAAATAATTAAATTTCAAGCATTATTTTGTGTCACTAACTAAATCAAATAATATTTCCAAGTTAATCAGAGAATATGACCCTTTCAAATAACAAACAAACATTAAAATATTATATATGTTTTCAGATAGCCTCAATTAGGAGTTGCTAAATCTTTATTTGAACATTTTTACAATAAGCTATCCTTGGGATGTTTTAAAGTCATGTTTAATGTGAACATGGTAAAATCTTTGGAGTGTTATTAATTATATAGATATACATTGCCAGTAATCCTCTCTTATTTCTAGTGACAGATAATTGTTTTTTCCAGTTAGTGTTGCTTGTATATCTATCTATCTACCTATATATATTTTATATATATGTCTTTTATATTTTGTTATGAATAAAGTCTTATTTTTTTATCCATGTATCCCCTTGTTCAAACTCCCTTCCCCCTCCTGCCCCTCCCAGTCACTCTCTCTTCTCCCCATCACCTTATCTCCTCCCCAGCAAGGGAAGGAGGTCCCAAGGTCTCAAGGTGGCTTAATTCAGCATCCACTTCAGGCAGATTCACTTTCCTCACCCCAACATCAAGACTGGGTCAGGTGTTCCTCTGGAGGGAATGGGCTCCAAGGTGCTAGTCCAATATATCCATTCAGAGTTAACAATACTAACTGAAATGCTTCTCACATGAAGTAAGAAGGGCTGGGTTTAATGCAGCTCAGGCAAAGACACATGAGAGTAAAATTTTACTAAATCTTTCTTGAAATACATAATGAAAGAATGTATTAAATTCATTTTCTGTGGCATACTTTCTTCTTTACTTAAACAAACATGCCAGAAAATCGATAGTACCAGAAGGGCTAAATTACAGACACTAGGTATTCTATGTTTATGTGTTTAAAATGTGTGACAAAATATTTTAGATTGACAAGAGGAACAAAATATATTTTACTGGCACATAAAATGTGGAAGGAGACCCATATTTTATTTGTACATGATCACTGTGAGAGTCATTATATTATACTCTTTCAACTTTGACTTTTTGGTAGAAAACTATATTTGAAATAATTCTATAGGAGTGTTTTTATCTCTGTCTCTATACAGGTCTCCAAACATATGTTTGGCATTGGCATTACTTATGTATATATATATATGTATTCTTTCATTATCTTGAATTTTATTGTGAATTATTATTCAATCAGCATAGATGATTCAAGTAAAACATTTTGGGTATGTGTACTTAAAAGATGGGGGACTTTGGCTTTTTTTGAGATCAATATGATTTATGATTTCTTTATGTAACTCAGGCTAATATGAAATTCATGAAACTCTTGTGTCAGCCTTATGACTTTTGGGATTTCAGATCTTTATTGTAGAACCTACATTATTTCTAATATACTAGATAGGTGAATATTGCTTTTGAATTTAATACTTTTACCCAACTCAAAGTATTATTCTAAGTGTTAGGAACATATTGACCTACAGATAATAAATATTTATAGAAGTGAATGCTTACAGTTTTGGAAATAAATATTTTATTTTTTTTCAATTAGTTTTAGAGGATAAAATTTTTTATTGAATTTCTAAACTACTTGCAGGAGAAATAATTTTTTTTTAGATTTTGTTTTCAATAATAATTTTACAAATTAATTCTGAAGTTAATGAAATATATTTGAATTATATTCATTCTCCTATTTCAGTTGCTACCCTAACACCCCTCTTCATTCTCACAGGCCTAACTCTGAGATTTTATCACTTTCTCCCATTGATTTTAGTTTGTGTTACCAAACTAATATTGGGAGTGATACTTATCTTGAGGTGCAGCTTTAATTTTCATTTCCCTCATGATTAATAATCAACCATTTTAAAATTTTTCTTAGCTATTTATGTTTCATCATTTGAAAACTCTCTGTTTAGTTTTTCAATTGTTTTAAGTAATATATTTATGATTGTTTATTATAAGACAGTTGCTACTATTTTTTAATTTGTATTTTCTAATGCACTCTGCATGAATCAAATAGAAGAAGTAAAATGGTGATTTAAAAAAAAATTAACCTACACAGAGCACTCACATATTTAAAACAAATTTGTACATTTTCAGAAAGGTCTCTAATACAGAAAATTAAATGTTAATAAATTCTGATGTAATTTCTTTGTTGTGTTTTGATAAAGTCTTCATGAAAATCCTTTGTGATACTCCATGTGTAATTCTGATAATTTTTCATAGAAGATGATTTAGTCCTTATCAGAATCAGAACTGTCTTGATTTTTCTTTATTTAAAATTTTATGTGTATACATTTTTTGTTCATTGATTGGTAAATACAAAATTGAGATTCTCCCCATCCAACTCTTAAGGCCATAATCGCTTATATATGTCTAATAAATATTAATACATACATCACTGACTAATTTTATTTGTATAAAATCATAAACTTATAAACTTAATGTTTTTAAATGTGGAATAAAGTATAGCAAATGTGCACAACTGATGGAATACAAATGCTGTAAGACTCAATAACCACAAGTTCAAATATTTCCAGACCACAGCTTGAAATTGAAGAAATCTGCAAACAGACAGCAGAGGGCGCTCATTCCCTGCGATGTGGAATAACTGAACTACTTCCCTAAGTACATTGTTTCAGGTAGGTGTGTTTTTCTGTCAGTTTCAGTTTGGCAGTCAGCTGCTACAATTTTTTAATGTACATTTGTATCTCTATATGGCCAAATAACTAATGATATATTATTGAAGAAATATTTATCTATTTGCTATTACTGACATTAAATTTTGTAATGCAGTGGATGTAATGCTTTTATTCAAATGCAATTTTGTTGCTCACACACATCTGTATGTTAATAGAGAGATACTGGATATGTGACTCAAATAAAACGCATAAGCTTCAGAATTTACCATGCTGTCTTTGTAAAACATTGATTTTTTGAGAATATAATTTTTAATAATACAAGATGTTTTAAACATTTGTTATATATCAAATTAATATGCTAATAAAAATACAAAAAAGGAAATTTTTGTTGAGAATGAATCATATGATCATATAAAATATAAGTTTGTACATCACACTCTTAAAATTTTCTTCTATATTTCTTATTTATTTTCAGTTAAGTATAATTCATTTTCAGTTATGTTTATAAATAATTTAATAGAAGCAAATACTTTATAATACTTTTTCTTACAGCTCAAAGTTTATAATATATAAAGATCATTAATAATGAATTTTCTAAATAGCATATATTTTTCTCATTTAAATTTTTTATATTTATTTATTTAGTCTATGTGTGTGTGTTTTTGTGTATGCAATTGCCATCACATGGACAAGGATTTCAGAGGGCAACTCCTGCATGTTTGTTCTCCATCCACAATTTCAGGTGCTGGATGCTGGATTCAAATTCAAGTCATCATGTTTGTGAAAAAGCATGTTTACCTGCTAAGCCAACTTGTAGTCCACTAATTTTATTTATAAAATGATAACTTTGAATGAATGCAAAGATATATTCAGAATATCAGTGATTAAATTTTATTAAAGATTTCCTAAAGATATACTTTTTTGTTAAGAAATTACCATACATTTAAATTCTCTTTCTATGAGAAAGACAAGCAACTAATACTTATTTAGGTAGTTATTTGGTTTCTAAATAATAAAATAATCATTCATTTATTAATTTATGAACACATATATTCTCTTTTAAAATTATTCTTTTAGAATTTTTTTTCAGCATCCTTGTCTCATATTCTTTTCA
>PVIH01013065.1:0-47664 GCA_004025045.1 Sigmodon hispidus | reverse complement strand
TCTAGGGTGATATAAAGAGACCCTGTTTAAGACAGAGAAAGAGAAAGAAAATCACACAGATAGACAGGGAGACAGTTATACCCAGAGACCATAAAAAGTGTCTATATTCTGCTGGCCATCTACTTCTGAGCATGATGCCTACCTTGGAATGTGGTTAATATACCAATGTCACTCATTGAAGAAAATTAACAACTTTCTTAACAACTATTATTTGCCTATAGCTAATAGCCAATAAACCCCAGTTAATAGCCAGGGTGGGACTTTGTGTTTACAAATCTTCCTTAGTTCTGGGAACTTTGTCTGGCTTGAGCTTGTGGAGGTCATGTGCATGCTTCCATAATCCCCATGTGTTCACATTTCCACCTGCCCTATCATATCTAGCAAATACTGCTTTCTAAATTCACATACCACCATGGTGTCTTAAAATCTTTCTGCAATCTCTTCTGCATAGACCTTTGAGCATTGTGGGCAGTGGTATGATCAAGCAAGACAACCCATGCAGAGTTGAGTAATCCATATTAATAACTAGCTGATTCTAAAATATATAAAATAATTTTTACAGAAACAATTGTAGTATATTAAAGATTTACTTAGTTATTGTACCTTACTGCTAAAATCAATATGGTAACAAATCAATCACAAACAGTGGAATACTTTTAAGAAGAGAATGAAGGGCATTGGATTTGCATTATTTCAGAAATAGCAATCAGTCAAAAATTGATAACTTCTTACTTTTAACACAAATACACTAAAAATGATAGGCTTATTTTGAACTTAATTTGTTACTCTCAAAAATATTAATCTCTGCATCATTTGAATATAGTTACTTTGGGTAAGCTATATTTATTAAATACACTAAGCTTTCCTAAAATTATTTTATGAATTTATTATTTATAATAAATAACCAACAGTATAAACAAAGGTCTTCCTCTATTTTCTTCTAAATTTAAATGTTTTTTTTTTTTCAAAAATTTCTGGTGATACTAAAAGTTACTTAATGTTACCATGGATGCATCTTAATAGATATACAAAAATAACAATGTGGTTTGTTTATTTTTTTCCAAACTTTTAGACATTTTAAATTCTATTTGGGACATTGTTATGACAGGTTATTTTATATCCCAACATTTTAAAACTTTATTATATCTGAATTGCATTCATATTGCCTGTGGCATAGCTTGGTTCTGGGCAACTGCAATAATATTTATTGTTTAGGGAGTATTGTTATTATTACTATTACTTTTCTTTGATTTTTTTCCTTTTCTCTTTTTTATCTTGTATTTAAATTAAGTTGGTTTTGCTTCTTATGGTTTTGGTAATGGTTTCCCAGGAAAAATGGCTGTTGATTGAGTCATCAGCAATCACAGCAATCAATGTAGATGGCTACATGATGGATCCAGTTATTGCAATCAGTATAGATTTTGAACAAAGTGTCAGCTGTGTTCTGGTCTATTTAGCCCCAGAAACTGCATCTTTTAGCTAAGTTCTACCTTTTAGAAGGGGAGGTGTTGGACTGAATACAAATTCACGAGAGTCATTTAATCAATAAAGACAAAAATGATGAGTGACAGGTAAACCTGTGTGAACTGAAGCAAAGCAACTGTGTTTTAGAAGAAAAAAATTCTCAGTTTTAAATCCAGCGAGCATAGTGTCTCCTTTGTTCAGAACGGAGAGTTAATGTACAAGTTAAAAGAATGAACATGTAGGGAACATTAAGAATGAAAGAAAAGAAAGGTGAGGACCTGAGCTATCTCCTTCACTTCCGACTTTTCTTATTTCTCCCTAGATTATTCTTTGTAAAAAATAATACAATTATAAAATGGCAACTTTTAATTTAATTAATTAAATTAACATTTAATTCCTGTTTTTAAGATTTCTTAATTAATAAGACAACAATCAGAGATTCTACAACTGCCTCATTAAACAAAATATACTGGACACTCTACGCCAAGATCTTTCTCTGGCTTCTAGGGGATATCTTCTTTGACAAATCTTCGATAGAACAAAATGAAGAAATTTAGAAAATGGAGTAAATCATGGCTGAACTTAGGCTTATGTGCATGCAATATGTTTCATTTTTTAATGATTAACATGGATTTTGTTAATAGGATTGAGAGTATCATTTTATTACATGAATGTTTTCTGTACTCATGAATACAGTTACATTTCTCCTTGACTCTACTCTTTGTTAATGGCTATTTTGCATTCAGATCAACATTTTAGCTTCTATTCATAAGAAATAAATTTCAGTAATTTTCTCTCTGTATGACTTATATGAACCACGAAGATCATCAATAGTTCTGCCCATTCTTGCAACAAATAGGATTTCAGTTTTCTTCATGACTGTTTCATACTCTGTTGTTGTTCATATTCTATCTACCATCTATTTTTCTATCATTATCTAACTATGATCTATCTAATACACTATATATACTTTCTTTTGATATTTAAGTTTCTTTCCATATTTATCTGCTTATTAGACTCTAGAGTTAGTAAATTAATTTGTAAAACAGTATAAAGAACATGAATCAAATTAAATCCCTCAATCTTTGTTTATATTGTATCACAAGTAATGCTTAGATTTATAGACATTGATTATATGCAAGTCCCTCTGTTCATATCTGTAATTTAGATAAAAATTCTCAAATTCATTTTAATGTGAAACTTACCTGGAAAAATTACATAAAATAATATTATCATTTCCATTTTGTAGGTATTTTATTTAAAAGCTATATTGTAAGACCTAAAAATAAGTTTAATACTCAGTTCATGAAATTATATTGGCTTAACAACTTGTGGAATAATATTCTAAATAATCATATACTCATGCATAAACACATGCACACAGGTATACCTACACATCTAAACATAAACATATATGCATACTTTTTTTGTTTTTGGAAAGACAATTCTATTAATGGATACGGGCCTTTTAAAAGCGAGTGTGATAAATATTCATTTTTAATTTTTGAAGCATGTGTTTCTATGTGCAATATAAAACAAGAAGTGCAAAATAAGCTCTTTGATTTAAAAATTGATTTCAGTGTTCTGCAATTTCAAAAAAATGCGAGGATAGCATAATTCATAACAGTATTCAGCTCCATAATCTCTATTTTTGAACACAACTTTATAAATTTAATTTTTTAACTAAAATTAAGTAAAAAATTGGAAATTTTTAAAGCTTCCATGATTCAACTACATGTATCACATTGTGCTGTCAGTTAATAATTAAAAATAAAAGATGTCACTGATGTCATTGTATACAAGAGCTCAAGGCTAGAACATAGCTAAATGACACAGTGCACAGTGCCTCACTTCTGCATTGATGGCTTCTGGCGGGGGTGAGGAAGGACTCATTTTCTTTAAGGATCTGGCCACAGGGCATTTAATTATGCTCCAGTAAGTACATGAGCAGCATGAATGGGCGTTTTTGTAAATGGGGAGATCGTAAGAGTAGGTATGAATCTGAGAGGACTGATAACTGAGGTTGATGAGGTGCATGATGTAAAATCACCAAACAATAAATATATATAATAAAATAAAATAATAAAGAAAAAGAAAAGAAAAATCTGCCCCTAATTTATATTTTATTTTAAATGGTTTTATGCAGAGTATTAGGAAGTGATGCATGGAGATGTAGAACCTTTATTAGTGCAATTTTAAGATTACCCCTCTTGTAAAAGAGAGTAGAAAATAAGCTTTGACTTATCACTTTGAAAGATAAAAGAGGAAACTGTAGTTGGTACATACAGTGAGAGAAAATATGAAAGAAAAAATTGACAAAAATTGTTTCCATGTTAAATTTAATTTACTGCATCGTTCCATGGAGCTAATATTCTGCTCTTTCTCATTGCAGTAGACCATCTTAGACCATCTTTCCAAGAACTTTTGTTGTTGTCATCACCATCCACAGTATGCAAAATATAAGTAGTGAGCTCATTGCAAAAGGAAATATTCCAACAGGACATTTTAGACTTTCTAGAAGTTTACAGTTTTTACAGTAGCTTAATTTAGTGAATATACTGTGTTAAGAAATAGAGAAGGTCACTGTGACACCACCGTTACAACAAGTATAGAAAAAGTTGTGTATAGAAAAAGTTGTGTTGAACATAACGGTGCACACCAAAGTAGAGTGGAAACTGAAACTTTTGTTCTTTGGAAACACACTCTTCCCCATGTTACTATAGTGAGTCTACTTCCAGTTCTGCTGGTATTCTTGTTTATTACTATTTTTTTCCTTCCTTCTTCCTTCTTCTACCTGGAACTGCTGCCATCTTGGCTTTCTAGCCACTGAGATATCAGTGTGTGATTCCAGCCAACTATCTTCAACAAAGATATCATACTCAAGCACTTTACAGTGAATAGCTAAGGCCAGAATGGTGACAAGTTAATGTTAAAATGTTCAGATGACTCTGCAAATGTGAGTTTTCATCTCAGGGTAAATCAATGCAGTTTAGCAAATCCAGTTGAGGTAGGACCAAGCCCCTTCCCCCAGTAAGTTGAGTAATATGTTTTCTGTAAGGAATGGGCTCCATGAATATAGTTCATGCATTAAAAATAAATTCTCATACCACTGCCAGAGGCCACACAAACTGCCCATGCAATTCAACTGTCAACCACATTCCAAGGGCCTGGTTAAGTGCTATGGTTGTTCTCTAGCTGTCAGTTCAGAGTCAGTGAGCTCACAGTAGCTCAGATCTGCTAGCTCTGTGGGTTTTGTCATCTTTATCTTGCTCCCTTTGCTCAGATAGTTTCTCCTCCCTTTCTTTGGCTGAACTGGAAGCTAGACCCAGTACTTAGCTGTGGATCTCTCAATCTGCTTCCATCAGTTGCTAGATGAAGGTCCTATAGTGACAATTATGATGGTCATCAATTTGATTATAGAGGAAGTCTAGTTTAGGCACTCTATCTACTATTGCTTGGAATCTTGTGAGTACTAGGGTGTTTTTCTGGGATCAGATATTTGACTCCCAAAAGGCTCCCTCTATTAAGGTATCTATTTTATCATTCTCTCTCTGTCTTTCCCTAACTCAGCCATCACATTCCTTCATGCTCTCTTCCCAACTTGCTTTACCTTCTCCCTCAAATTCTTTACACTTTGAGTTTGAGGTCATCCTAGTCTACAAAGGGAGTTCCAGGAAAGACACCAAAGCTACAAAGAGAAACCCTGACTCAAAAATGCAATCAACACACCAAACAAATAAACAAAAAATAAAAAAAAAAAATTTAAAAGTAAAAGAAAGAAAGTAAATTCAAAATATTTTGTAGCCTAAAGTTTTTGTCTCATCTGGGCCCCTTGGTCCGGGTTTCATCTGGGTCCCTTGATCCAGACAAGTCATTCCCATTCGCGGTCCCGGAGCTTTTCATAAAATAATAATTATAAAATTTTGGCCTATAGCTTAGCCTCATTATTAGTTACCTTTTAGCATAATTTAACTTACTTTAGTTAATTTATTGTATTACCACATGTTTAGTGGCTTGGATGGAAGACCTGATCCACTGAGCTTCAGCCCCATGGACCACTCCTGCTTTCCAGAACCACACAACTGTTTAATCTCTTATATCAGTGTATTTCCTTCTTAACCACCCTAAATAACTAATATCTTTCTTTATCACTTGCCAGCGATTTGTGTTAATATTATTTTATTGAAATTTCAATGCCAAGATCACATCTGTGAACAGATGTTTTATAAAATGATATTTTCATGAAAAGACTACCTATACATTATCAATGAAAAACCATAATGATCAAAAGAAAACATGTATGTTTTCCCTCTCATAATTTAATAAAATATAAGAAATAACCTTGTCTTTGTGAAGGGAGCCTTTCATATGAAACATGGGAAACAGTGCTTAAAAAAAAAAAAAGAAAGAAACGAGTTGAATTTAAAGCTGTTTAAGCATGTGGCCCTCAGAGAGATATGTACATGCCTGTGCCTTTGGAGGCTCTGCTTGCCAGAGGAAGGCTAAATTGTCAGTGATTTAATTGCTCTAGGGATTGCAAAGGTGATCTTGTAGTTTGCCTCCAGTGACAGGTGCTATCCCTTTATTATAATTTGACCCCTTGGGTGTTAAAACATTCATGGTTTTTCTGTGAGGAAATCTGCATACTCCTCCTGCATGTTTATTCATAATCCTCTGATGAGTTTCAGACAAGCATCTGTAGCAAGGGAAGCTTTGGAATTTTCATCAGAAATTGCTACCTTCACACAGGAACAGAAATTATTAGACTTAATTTCACTTGTACTTTAAACAATCATTAATTGGATTAGCATTAGTATTTTGGCCTTCGATAGTTGAGAATATTTTAAATTGCTAAATTTTAAGTGATTTACTTTCTCCAAGCAATTGTTGTTTAGAGGATGCTTTGTAAAATCTTAGACTATGCTTCAAGTATTTGCACACCAGAGGGCATCATAGCTTCAATCCAAGCTTCTTTGGATATTAACCTTTAAAAATAGTTGCAATTTTTCTTTTTTGTTCTCATAATTATCATTCTTTTTCCACTTTATGCATAAGATCTATTTCTTTAACATCACACAGATGTATCAGTTAAACCAGAAGAATTTAATTAAATTAAAAGACATAAGCTATAGTATAATGACTTTCCCCCCAGCTTTTTAGACCTCATGGTGTTTCCCAAGTCAAAAATATTCTTAAGTATATCTAATGTTTATGTACCTTTTCTTAGGCTAGAAAGTAACTAATCTGTTTCCTGAATTTTATGTCTAAAGAGATTTCTAATTCCTTTTATAGGTTTCAGTTATATATTTACTGTATACTTGAATAATTTTCTTTCAAAAAATTTATTTTTGATTATTCTATACAGAAAATTTCTGTGTACAATGCTGACAGGATACTATTTGAATACCAGAAACTTACATTCCAGGAGGTGGGGACAAACATAGTAACCACTTAATGGGATCAGGACTATGACCCCCAGTGTTTAAAGGATTCCTGCATTTAGTACTAATTGAGCCTACTCAATATGGAGAAAGGGTGATGATATGAACAGATGGTTAAAACTGAGCCATAATTTAAGGTGCAATTAAAAATTAATCACACTGAATGAGAAGACTTCTTATTTTACATATTATTCAATTATTTTTAATTATTTTTCAACAAGCTTAGTTATTTTTAACTTATAAAGGGAATATAATTAAGAATCAATACAAAGTATGGCTAATATTTATATTTTAAAATAACTGAAAAACACCTGAAATAGGATAAATTTATTTATTAAAGGTAAGATTTAATAACATAATGTTCTTAAACAACGATACTTCTGGGTGATTTTTTTCCAACATCAAATAAACATTTTTATCAACCATAGAGAAAATAACAAAATCTTAAGAAATAGAGTAAGTGGAAGTTCAGCAGTAGATGGGACACATAATTCTGGGTGAAGTTCAAGTGGCCAGGTAAATTTCATGTGAGCATTTGGCAGGAATAAAAATTAATTCTAACAACAAATGTCAGTAATAGTTCTCTTAGGAAATTTGATCCAATTGTTCTCAATTAAAAGGAATTTTCCATCATGCAGAAGGTCCCATCTCCTATAATACTAGACTTAAATCATTATTGTTTCTCCATTAAATTAATATTTTTCTGAGAGTCCCAATTTATCTCAATATCTTCCACACTGTTTGGACTAATTCTCAGAATGAAAAAAAAGGGTTCCATCGAAATGCATGTTTAATTAGGAAGCCTTCATTTGACATGCATGTATAGACATAAATACGATAATTGAACAAAACTAGATTTTAATTGATACATTTTGTAATGAGAGAATCATAATTTCTAATCTTCACTGCTGACTAGCTTTCAGTTTATTTGAATAATTGAGAAATTTTACAGTTTATTTTTACCAGTTAAATACAGGGGTTTAATATGCTCATAATGTCCTAAATCATGTTCGATATACCAATTTTGAGACACAATATTTGTATAGCATTAAATTTATTCTTGTAAAGAAGAAGCCTCATGATATTATAAGGTACTGATCAACATTTCTTCCAGGGCCTGTAAAGTGATTGTATCTCAGTATCAATAACTTACCCCAGACAGTTTCAGAAATATTCTCTGTTCTTTGAAAGCACACTCTTTTACTATCTGCCACCTCTGAAATGCTATAGCTTTATAAAGACAAATAAGTCAACTAGTCACTGCGCAATCAAAGGTAATTTAATTGTTCTGCAACGTACCTCTTTTCTCCTTTGGATATAGTATTTTCATTACTATTTTGGAAAGAGAGACACTGATTGTTCCTCCTGACCTTTACCATCTAGGATGTAACAATTAGCCCAGTGTAGGCTTTTTAAAAGAAGGAAAACACTCTTTTAGGCTATAAAAAATTGGACAAATATGCAGTCATAAATAATCTCAACCTTTACCAAAAGTGCTTTGTCTTAAATATTCTTTCTTCTTACTTCCATGAAGAGAGCAAGAGTATTTCCTTGTGATTCATTTTGAAAAATGTAAGTTATTGACCTTCACAAAGGGAAAAAGGTGTATTAAAAAAAAAAAAGAAGCCATGAACACTATTCAAATTCATTGCTTCTTCCAGGTGTTCGTAATTGAGTTGCCTCAAGATCAATATGAAACTGCCGAGGATACAGAAAGTCAATAGCTCCTTCTAAAGTCAGCTCTGTAGTGTAGGTGTCTGAAAAGAAAATTTTCAGCTGCTGCTTCAGAAAGAATCTACATCTGCATACCAAAACTTAAGGTGAATTTCATAAAGATTCAGATCTATAAAAATCTGAATTTTACACAAGGATACTTCTTAGAAAGACACCTGTTAAGCAAATAGTGAGCTTTTGATGTTTTTCAGAATCTACTTAGACACTGAGTGAACTACATGTCTGACTTTATCTATAATGTGAAATTAGAAGGAAGAGCTTCATCCAAGGATATCATCACTACATTGCAATAAGTAGTTTCTGGCCTGGCCTAGCACCCAGATCTGAGCCAGCAGTCCCAAATAATCACACAAAGTCTTATATTAATTACATGCTAAATGGCCTATGGCTCAGGCATACTGCTAGCTAGCTCTTGCATCTTAACTCATTTCCTTGAATCTGTCTTGCCACATGGCCAGTGGCTTACCTATTGTTAGTGGAAGGATAGAACATGCTGACATGCTGTCAGGAGGCCATGTCGAGTTTATTGGGATCTGGATATCCAGGGAATGGGTGGGGAGGGGACAGAAAAGGAAATCCCTGAGACGTGTTGTATCTTTTTTAAGGAAGGGTGACCTTGTAGACTTGCTCTGAGGCATGCCCCATGAGATCAGGCTCTGTGGGAGGGGCCATGGCCAAAACAGGCCAATGCTAGAATTGCATGGCCATGCCCAGGTGGCAAGCTAGAGCAATGTTTACATACTAACACCTATTTCTTTAGATCTTGCTTCTTGTGCTGTTAGTATCTGTCTGACTCCACCCTCCTTCCCCTTTATCTATACTTGAATTTCCTGTCTACTTCTAAAATACCTTACAATAGTTTCAAACAGTTTCCTATTTTTTTTAAAACTAATGATATCTACAGCATACAGAAAGACATCCCACACTACATTCTAGAATCCTGGCCACTGTTAGAATTTTGAAAAAAAGTTTTTGAAAATGTGCTTTATTGTTCACAAAATTAATTATTTTACCTTATATTAATGCCAGTAACACTGAATTTTAAGACTCATCTTTTCAAACTAGGAGTTGAGATTGAATGTGGTAATGCAATAAACATCTAAAGAAAGATTGTGAAGCTCTAATATTTGTGAAAACCTGGGTCATTTGTAAGTGTAAGGACACAGCCATCTCTTAATAAAAGCCATTCATCTTTTCAGGAAAAGTAAAACAATTTGAAATGTGAAATGTCTCCTTTAGTCCCAAGGTCTTTTTGCTAGTCTCCTGCAAAACACCCTCTTCTCTGTGAAGAGTGTGTACAGTTTGTTTGTTTATGTGAATGAATTCCATGTCTAAAGAGACAGTCATAATGTCTCCAGTGGAGTCATGCTTTTACAGAAGATAAGTCAGAAAAAGCAGCATAGGTTCAAAATACATGGGCCGACACTGTGATGGTGTACATTGGCATGTGGTGAACTAATTTCTTTTGGGAGGCCCTTCATTTCTTTCTATCTGCCTCTAATTCTTACCTGAGGTTACACAGCCAAGATAAATAGTGAAGGTGTTGCCTAGAGTTGACTTCTCATATCATCAAATGAATAGCCACTGTAAGTGTCATCACAGAACTTACATCTAACAATGAGAGAGGGGTACATGGCTGAGCACTGAGCTGAATTTCTGGTCCAGCAAAGAGCTGGGGCGGAGAGTCTATATGAGCAAGGGGATAGGGATTATGAGGAAAATTCTCTCAGGGGTGGCTGGCTGGAGCTCTTGGGAGCTCACTGAATCAAAAACAACCATCAGGGAATGATCAGGAAAAAGAACTAAGCCCTCAAGGATAGGCAACTGTCCATTGAGCCTCAAGGGGAAGGATCAGACTGTGTTTTTGTGCATGAGCTGACATTTCAGAGCTCATTTCCTCCAGAGGAACACCCAACCCAGTTTTGATATTAGGATGAAGAAATCAGACTTACTGGGAATGGATGCTGAGCTGATCCACCTTGAGACTTCTTGTCCTTTCTGTGGAGGGGATGGGGGAATGGGGAGGATGGAGGCTGAAGGCTGACAGGGAGGGATTGGGAGGCAGAAGGGAGAGAGGAGAGAAAGTAACATAGATAAAAAGTCTTTATTTTATAAATAAAATTAAAATGTAAAAACTCTGCCTCTAATTCTTAACTGAGGTTATACAGTCATGATAACATGTTTCACTTTCTAAGTGTATCTCTCTCTTCCCTTCACTCTTTGAAGACCTTGTATCCCCCTTCTCCCTCAAGTCCATTGTTTCTCCTTTTCTGTCAGAAAAGAACAGGCCTCAAAGTGATATCAACTGAATCCTGAAAAACAAGATGCAGAAAGAATAGACACAAACCCTCATAGCAAAGCTGAAGAAGACAACCCAGTAAGAGCTAAAGGGTCACAAGAGCAGGCACCCACTGGTGGAGTTCAGTTCAAACCCTATTCTAAACTACCATTGCATGCATGCAGAGGACTTGGTGAAGACCCAGGCTGGCTCTGTGGTTCCTGCTTTGGTCTCAATAAGTCCTTATTAGTCCTGATTAGTCGATTCTGTGGGACATGTTCCCCTGCTGTTGTCAACACTTCTGATCCCTACATTCATTCCTTCCCTCTTCCACAGGATTCTCTGAGCAAGACCTAATGTCTGGCACTGAGTTTCTTTATCTGGAAACTTCTTTGATAACAACTGAGCTAGCCCACAGCTATGCAAGTATAGGGGAATATCATTAGGAATCATTTACTTTTTTTGTCAGTCCTGTTAGGTTTTATCCTAGGATTCTGGGCCATTTAACTTAAAGGTCTTGACCATCCAGACAGAGCTGTCATAATTACAAGTCAAGACAGATGAGTACAAATGTGCATTGGTGTTGCAGATATATTCATGGGAGACCTAAGTTTACTCTATGGAAAGGAAACAGAAGAAGTCACTTGTGAAATAGCACTATTATCACATGAATGGTGACAATATTTTCTTCTTCTTCATCTTCTTCTTCTTCTTCTTCTTATTATTATTATGAACAAAGACATCACACTTTCTATCCCTGTATATCATTATTCAAGATCCCTTCCCACTTCCGCAACATCAGATCATTTTTTCTTCTCCACAACTCCCCATCCCCTCCCTGGAGAGGCAGCAGACAGTCCCATGGTCCCACTGTCACAATATTACTTGTTTAAGTCTCCACTCCTGGCAAATCCAATTTTGGCTCCCCTCCCTCAAGAGTGAGTCAGGTGTTCCTTTAGGTGGAGTGGGATCCGAAGAGTCAGTCCAGGGTGTTTCTGATCCCAAGCTGTTCACTGGCTGTAGTTTGCAGCTTGAGAATACTTGACTTTTTTCTTGTTTGTTTGTTTAGAGACCACTAATGTGTGAGTACATCCCCTGTTTATCTTTCTGAATTTGTGATACCTCGCTCAGGAGAATAATCCCCAAATTTAAGCATTTGCCTGTGATTTTTAGGTTATCATTTTTTCTTACTGCTGAGTAGTACTACATTTTGTAGATGTACCACATTTTGTTAATTCATTCTTCAGTTGAGGGACATCTAGGTTGTTTCCAGGTTCTTGCTGTTACAAATAATGCTGCTATGAACATAGTTAAGGTAATGCCTTTGGAGTATGACTGTGCATCATTAGGGTATACACCCAGAGTGGTATTGCTGGGTCCTTGGAGATTGTCAATTATCTGAGAAACCACCATACTTCGTTCCAAAGTGGCTGAACAAGCTTACACTCCCACCAACAATGAAGGAGTGTTCCCCTTGCTCCACATCCTCTGCAACATAGGCTGTCATCTGTGCTTTTTATTTTAGCCAATCTGATAGGTGTTAGGTGGTATCTCAAAATTGTTTTGATTTGCATTTCTCTGATGGCTAAAGATGATGAGCACTTTTTCAGGTGCCTTTTAGCCATTCATAATTCCTTTGCTGAGAATTCCCTTTTTAGATCTATACACCATTTTTTGATTGGGTTATTCAAGGTTTTGGGCTCTAAATTCTTGAGCTCTTTATATATCATAGAGAGCAGTCCTCTTTCACTTGTAGGGTTGGTGAAAATCTTTTCCCATTCTGTAGGCTGTCATTTTGTCCTGTTGACAGTGTCCTTGGCTTTACAGAAGCTTCTTAGCTTCAGGAGATCCCACTTATTGATTGTTGGTCTTAGTGTCTGTGCCACTGGTATTATATTTAGGAAGTGGTCTCCTGTGGCAATTCATCATAGTGTATTTCCTACTTTCTTTTCTATCAAGTTCAAAGTGTCTGGGTTCATGTTGAGGTCTTTGATCCACTTGCATTTGAGTTTTGTGCAGAGTGACAGGCTCGGATCTATTTGCATTTTCTACACACTTCCATTGAGCTATGCCAACACCATTTGTTAAATACACTATCTTTTTTCCATTGAATGTTTTGGGACTCTTTGTCAAAGATCAGGTGTTCATAGGTTTTTGGGTTAATGTCTGGATCCTCAATTCTATTCCACTGATCCACAAGTCTGTTTTCATGCCAGTACCAGGCTGTTTTTATTACGGTAGCTCTATAGTATAAATTGAAGTCAGGGATGGTGATACCTCCTGAGGTTCTTTTGTTGAGTAAAATTATTTTGGCAATCCTGGCTTTCCTGTTATTCCAAATGAAATTGAGTATTGTTCTTTCAAGGTCTAAAAAATATTGTGTTAGCATTTTGAGGGCAGTGCATTGAATCTGTAGATTGCCTTTGGTAGAATTGCTATTTTTACTATGTTGATCCTACCAATCCAGGAACATGGGAGAGCTTTCCATTTTCTGATATCCTCTTCAATTTCTTTCTTCAATGATTTAAAATTTTTATCAAATAGGTCTGTTACTTCTTTGGTTATAGTTACTCCAAGGTATTTAATACTATTTGCAACTATTATGAAGGGTAATGTTTCCCTTATTTCTTTTTCAGCTCTTCTATCTTTAGTGTATAGAAGGGCTACTGATTTCTTTGGGTTAATCTTGTATCCTGCTACATTGCTGAAGGTGTTTATCAGCTATAGCAGTTCCTTGGAAGAATTTTGTGGGTCACTTATGTAACAAACATATCATCTGCAAATAGAGATAGCTTCACTTCTTCTTTTCCAATTTGTATGCCCTTAATCTCTTTTCGTTCCCTTATTGCTTTAGGTAAAACTTCGAGAACTATTTTGAATAGGTAAGCAGAGAGAGGACATCCTTGTCTAGTTCCTGATTTTAATGGACTTCCTTTGAGCTTTTCTTCATTAAGTTTGATACTGGCTGTAGGCTTCTTGTAAATCGCCTTTATTATATTTGGTATTCTCCCTGTATTCCTGATTTCTCCAGGGCTTTAATCATAAAGGAGTGTTGGATTTTGTCAAAGGCTTTTTCAGCATCTAAGGATATGATCATGTGGTTTTGTTCCTTTAGTTTGTTTATATGATGGATAACATTTACAGTTTTTCGTATGTTAAACCAGCCCTGCATTTCTGGGATGAAGCCTACTTGGTCGTGGTGGATGATATCTTTTATACATTGTTGTATACGGTTTGCCAAACTTTGTTGAGAATTTTCACATCAATATTCATGAGGGAAATCCTTCTGTAATTTTCCGTCTTTGTTGTGTCTTCAAGTGGCTTGGTTATTAGTGTAATTGTGGCCTCATAAAAGGAATTTGGCAATATTCCTTCAGTTTCTACTGTGTGAAATAGTTTGAGGAGTAATGGTTGTAATTCTTTCAATGTCTGGTAGAATTCGGCACTGAAACCATCTGGACCAGGGCTTTTATTTTTGGGGAGGTTTTTAATGACAGCTTCAATTTCCTTGAGGGTTATAGGCCTGTTTAGGTAATTAATCTGATCTTCATTTAATTATGGTAGATGGTACCTGTTCAGAAAACTGTCCATTTCTTCTAGGTTTTCCATTTTTGTGGAATACAGATTTTCAAAATCTGATCTGATGATACTCTGGATTTCCCAGGGGTCTGTTGTTATGTCTCCCTTTTCATTTCTGATTTTGTTGATTTGAACATTCTTTCTTTGTTTTTTGATTAGTTTGGCTAATGACTTATCTATCTTGTTAACTTTCCCAAAGAACCAACTCTTAGATTCATTGATTCTTTGTATTGTTCTTTTTGTTTCAATTGTATTGATTTCAGCTCTAAATTTGATTATTTCCTGCTCTCTACTCTTTCTAGGTGAGTTTGCTTCTAATTGTTCTAAGGCTTCCAGCTGACCTGTTAGGTCTCTAGGGTGGGATTTCTCTAGGTTTATCATGTAGGCATCTAGCACTATGAATTTTCCTCTTAAGACTGCTTTCATTGTGTCCCAAAAGTTTGGATATGTTGTGGATTCATTTTCATTAAATTCTAGGAAAGCTTTGATTTCTTTCTTAATTTCTTCCTTGACCCAGAGATGGTTCAGCTGAGTGATGTTTAGTTTCCACGAGTTGGTAAGCTTTCTTTGTTTTTTGATGTTGTTGAACTCTAACTTTAGGCCCTTGTGATCCGATATGTCCCAAGGGATTATTTCCATTTTTTTTGTATCTGTTGATATTTGCTTTATGACCAATTATGTGGTCAATTTTGGACAAAGTTCCATGAGGAGCTGAGAAATATGTATATTCCTTTGCATTTGGGAGGTAGCTTCTGTAGACAACTATTAAATACCTTTGCATCATAACCTCTTTTAGACTCCTTATTTCTCTGTTGAGTCTCTGTCTGGTTAATCTATCCAGAGTTGAAAGTGGGCTATTTAAGTCTCCCACTATTATGGTGTAAGAATTGATGTGGGATTCGAGCTTTAGCTGTGTTTCTTTTACATAAGTAGGTGCACTTATATTAGGGGTATAAATATTCAGGATTGAAATCTCCTCTTGACCAATTTTTCCTGTGATGAATAAGTAGTGACCCTCTTGGTCCCTTTTTATTGCTTTTAGCTTAAAGTCTACTTTGTTAGATATTAGGATTGCAACCCCTGCTTGTTTCTTAGGACCATTTGACTGGAAAATCTTTTCCCAACCCTTTATTCTAAGCCTGTGTCTGTCCTTGCGGTTGACGTGCATTTCTTGTAGGCAAGAGAAGGATGGCTTCTGCTGTTGTATCCATCTTGATAGTGTGTGACGTTTTATAGGAGAGTTGAGTCTATTGATATTGAGGGAAATTAGTGATCATTGATTGATATTTCCTGCCATTTTTTGTGGTAACTTGTTTGTATTTCCTTTCTCTTGAGTATTCCTTTATGGAATTAGTGAATGTTTGTGAGTTCATGGGTGTCTCTGCGGTCCTTAGGTTGGAGTTTTCCCTCTAATACTCTCTGTAGTCCTGGATTAGTAGAAAGATATTCTTTCATTCTGACTTTGTCATGAAATATCTTGTTTACTCCATCTATGGTGGTTGATAATTTTCAAGGGTATAGTATTCTAGTTTAGCAGCCATGTTCTTTTAACATCTGTATAACTTCTCACCAAGCCCTTCTAGCTTTCATCATTTCCATTGAATAGTCAGGTGTTATTCTGATAGGTCTGCCTTTATATGTAAGTTGGCCCTTTTCTTTTGCAGCTCTTAAAATATTTTCTTTGTTTTGTATGTTTTGTGGCTTGATTACAATGTGAGGCGCTGACTTTTTTGGGGGGTCATATCTATTTGGTGTTCTGTAAGCTTCTTGTATCTTTATAGGCATTTCCTTCTTCAGGCTAGGGAAGTTTTCTTCTATGATTTTATTGAAAACATTATCTGTGCCTTTGAGCTGGTATTTTTCTCCTTCTTCTATTCCTGTTATTATCAGATTAGGTCTTTTCTCTGTGTCCCAGATTCCTGGACATTTTGAGTTATGGCTTTTTTAGTTTTAGTATTTTCTTTGACTGATACATCTATTTGAGCTACTGAGTCTTCCACTTCAGAGATTCTATCTTCCATCTCTTGAACTCTGTTATGCTTGTATCTGTGGTTCCAGCTTTTTTCTTCAGATTTTCTATTTCCATCATTGCCTCATTTTGTGCCGTTTTTATTTCTTCTATTTCAGCTTTTCGTTCTTGGCAAGTTTCTTTCATAGTTTTGTTCTTCTCTTCCAATTTTTTGTTTGTATTTTCTTCTATTTCTTTAAGGCTATTTTTCATATCTTCTTTGAGAGCTTTGATGATAATCATAAGGGAATTTTTGGTGTTGCTTCCTTCTGTTACCTCTTCATTGTTCAGTTGGGGTCTTGTATTTGTAGGATCACCACTTTCTTCTAGAGTTACCTTGTTGGTCTTTATATTATTATGTAAGTTTTTGCACTGGCGTCTGCCCATGGCTTCAGTGTGTAATGATTAGGTGTTTCCTGGTCAGATGTGGCACTCGGGCTTGTGTGCCCTCCGCCACCTCTGAGGAAATGGTCTGCTCAATCTCTACCTCTGCTCTGGGCAGGGGACTGAATTTCAAGTCTTCAATCTTTCTCTGTTTCACCTATTGGGGACATGATGGTGGCTGTGTAAATTTCCTCAGCATCACCTGCGGGGACCCTGGCATTCAGAGCTTATCTCTGTCTGCTACAGACAGCACCTGGTCCTGGAACCGGGACAATATTTTTAAAGAAATTTGTCAGACTTCTCTCTATATACCTTGTTTTATGAAGTATATATAGTGTACCCTAGTAGAATGCTTCTGCTTTGATGAAGGGCAGTTTATCATCTTTTGATTTCCCCCAGAAATTATTTTTTTCTAACTTGAAGTGCTTAAACATATTTTGAATGGCATACAAAATGCTTTTAAAAAATTCCACATTTGACTTTAATGGGACAAATGGTCACAAGTACATAAAATAAAATAGAAACAATTTTAAAAATCAAATAAGTTATAAAAAATATTTAAAATATAAGTTAATATATAATACAAAAACAAATCTACTTTCCATTATAAATATTTAAAGTAAATTATAATTCTTCATAATCCCCTTTTAAAATTAATAACAATTTGATTGCATTATTTTATAATTTAATTTGAAATTTTTATCATCAGTATGTGTTACAAAGAGACAAAATACTTCTCTTAACTTTATTCTTAATTCTTACTTCATTTTGTCAACAACACAGGGAACCCTAGAGACTATATTATCTTAATTAGATACAATTAAAGGAGGCTGTTTTATCCGTTAATTAACAAACTTGGGATTTAGCAATACTGCTGTAAGCATTATGTTGCCTTTTGCTGAGAAGCTATTATATTTGTATATTATTCAGTAAAATCTCATTTATTTTGATTTCCATTGAATGCTAACTTTTTTTCTTGTTGCAATTTATATTTCGGCAAGAATAATTATCCACTGACCCAGACACCCCCTTCCTGACTCCATAGAATGAAAATTGGCATTTTACCAAATCATCTACATGAGAAATATACTTTGATAAAAATATTAAGTTTAAGTATAGTTCATATATCTCCCATTTCCAAAGTTTTTTGAATATATATAATATTTCAGTGACTTATATTTCAATTAAGATGAGTGATCTATCAAGAAGTAATGAAAGCTTTTCTCAGTGTGAGACTTAGGGGTAACTCATCTTTCCACAGAATGCACTGCATGTCTAAGTTTGCCATCAATAGACTAAATACAGGCAATATTTAGTCTAGATAATAGCACTGCCCCAGCCAAGGTGAAGAACTACCTTGACATCATTTTCATGGTAGCAGTTCTCTCTCTCCATTTGCCTTTTGTTACAGTACTGTCTTTGATTTGTTTTATGCTATTTCTACTGAAAATCTCAGTATTTTAAAGCATATGATAAAATCATTGCCTTGAGGCCACTTATTGACTTTTTAGTGAAATAATGCTTACCTACTCACTGCCCGTGGGGAACAGCAGTGTCTTCTCTGATCTCATAGCCACCTTCTCTTGTGGCCTGAATCCTCTTCACATTCTTCCCACAAAATCCATCTTCTTAAATATACCTTTCTTCCTGTCATTCTTCTCCTCAAAAACCTTCAGTCATTCTCCAGTGCCTAGAGCACTTTCTCCCCAGAGAGTTACAAAGGATTGTAAATCCAATGTAGACATCATGTATTAAAAGTAGAATAAATACGTATCTTGAAAAAATGTCATTACTACATTCAAAATAGATATAATGAAATTACTTTAATATTAATTTTTAAAACTGCCAGATTTTATAATTTTTACATATTACAAAAATGCTATCATTCTGGGGCTTTTATTTATTGACTATTAGGCCAGTAGGTTACACAGATTATCTTTATCTTCAATAAAACACATGAAATCACAGAGACAGAAATATATTCTCTTAACACATGCCTATGCAGACAGCATGCAAATACATACACATAAAAAGGAAGCATGTAATCACTACTTTTATTATTGCAGCCAAGAAAGAAAATTAAAGGGTCACTTCTTTTCTCATGTCTCTGGAAAAATCACTATAAACTCATAAGGGATGCAAAAAATAGGAAGGATACATAATTAGTTGTATGATATTGATAATGTATGCAGTTAGCTTTACCTAAGGCTTTTGCATCATAAATTAAAAATATCTCAACTGTGACAGTAAACAAACATTTAAATACCTGAGAAATTATTCATATTATTTCATACATGTTCCATATTATTTATAAATGGCATTTAGAATCCTAAAATAGTTTACATAAAAAACAGGAAGAAGATTGTATTCTTTTGAAAATCAATACTAAATCATCGTAATAAATTTTAAATAAAAATCACAATATTACATTTATTTGAATGAAAATTAGCTTTATAGTTAGTTTAAAAGCATCCTGTATCCTGCTAGATTTCACAGCCCCAGAGAATATAGGTAGAGAGGAGGACCCTAAGAAGGATACACATGGATTGCTTCAGGAAGGAGAAATGGTTAAGATCTCCTGGGTAAACTGGGAGGGAGGTGAAGAGAGGAGAGGAGAGAGGTCGGGAAATGAGAATTTGAGAAAACTGAGTTGAGAGAGGAACAGAATGGTGAACAATGAAGGCGATATCCTCACAGAGTAAGCCCTCATGGGCTTGGGAAGAAATCTGGTGCTAGGGAAGTCCACAGGAACCTAAAAGGAGGTCCAAGCTAAGTCTCCTGGCAATGCTGAAGAGGATGTCTGAACCAGCCTTTCCCTGTAAACAGATTGGTGACTACTCTAATTATCATTGGAGAGCCTACATCCAATTATTGATGGAAGCAGATACAGACACCCACAGCCCAGCACTCGGCTATACGCCTGTAATTCAGTTGAAGAGAGGGAGGAACAACTGGAGGAGCAAGGGGAGGGTCAAGAGCACAATATAGACAGGGACAGGTGACCTGAACAAATGGGAGCTCACAGACTCTGGACTGACAGCTGGAGAACCTGCATGGGACCAAACTAGACTCTTTGAGTGAGGGTGACAATTGCTCTAATCAAGCTGCTGAAGGACTCCCTGGTTACTGGAGCAGGATATATCCTGGTTACATAAACTGGCTATTTGGAGCCCACTGCCTTTGGTGGGATGCCTTGCTGAGCCTCTATTCAAGTAGAAGATAGGTCCTACCTAAACTTGATAAGTTAGCATGTGTTGAATCCTTAAGGGAGACCTTACCCCCTTTGTTGAGTGGATGTAAGTTGGGGTGAGGGAGGTAGGAATATGGGGGGAGCAGCAGAAGGGGATGGAGAAAGAATAGTAAAGGTTCTGAAACAAGAATTATATTGATAATTAAACATATTATTTAAATAAGTGTCCTGTTTGCTAATATGCTTGTCTGAATAAAATATTCATCACTCTTAACATTAGAAGTAGAGGAAATTGTAAGAACCCGAAGAACGGGAGTGTGCTCTATCACTGCATCTCCTATAGAGGACACTGAAGCTTCATTGACTATACTCAATAATTTGGCTGCCTAAACATGACCAGATAACATGGAAGGGCTCATGCCTAAACTAAGATTTGCGAGCAATTAAGGAATGCTGAGAGCAGTAAAAATGTTTTTTTCCTAATTAGTTATCCAGTACTGATTGGCCAGTACAGAAGCCCGTGGAGCAGCAACTCTCAACCTGTGGGCATGACCACTTTGAAACCACCAGGGAACACAGATGTTTACATTACAACTTATAACAATAGCAAAACTACAGTGAAAAAATAGAAACAAAAATTATTTTATGATATATATTTACCAAAACAGGAGGAACTGCGTTGAAGGGTCACAGCATTAGGAAGGTTGAGAACCACTGACATAAAATAAACTGATTGAGAGACTGTATTCATGTTTATACCTACATATATAGAGAGATATTACATAAGATACCTGATAGATAAAAGAGAGGAGATAGATAGAGAAATATAGTTAGATATGTAACAACAGCAATTAAAGTAAGTGAAACCATGGATTTGGTAGGGTAAAAGTGGAGGAGGAGGACATAGAAGAGTATTAAGAGAGAAAAAGCAAGGGTAAAATGAAATAATTATCTTTTAATTTCACAAAAATAAAAATAAAGAAATAGTCATAAGAATTCTGATTCCAGTTTTCTATTTAAACTATACATTATAAAATTGTCACAGGTATAATCTTCCCTTTTCCCTAACACAAAAGCTAATTCATTTTCTCCTCTGCTTTGCTTATATGTAGGGGCTGCCCCATGTAGCTCAGGCTAGCCTTGCACATGCACTGTTCCTCCTGCCTAGATTTTCCTAACTTTAGATCTCCAGGCACATATTGTTACATCTAGCTTGTATTCTTCCATATAATATGTGTTCAGATTTTGACAATAAATTAATTTTCTAAGTAATTATGTTGATGGTAATGTCTTTTCAAAATGCTTACTGATAATTCGGTAAACAATATATGATTATTTTAAAAAATAAAGTTTCATTTATCTTTTAGTATTGATATGATTTCCATTTAGTCTCTTAGTACCTCAAATCTTTGGCCTAAAAGTGATGATATCAAGTATCTACAGTACATGACAAGCAGTGTGATAAGTAAAAACCCTAAAAAAATGATGAAAACAGCTTTGTATGATTTTATTTCAGATATGTGATTTTTTTTCAACGCAATTGCTGCAAATATAATTTGCCGAATGCATTGGGTAAACCTATATTTTTCTTAAGAAAACATGTTTAAAAGCCATTGGAGCCATTTTCTTTGTTTCTTTCAATGTTGTAGGCAATCGTATGCTTATATTGAAAAGCCTTTAATACTCAAATATAAGGAGACAGAAAATGGTCACTCTCCATTTTTCAGATTAATAGAAGCCTTTGCAGGAAGAAGAAAATGCCACCCACATGCTATTGTCTTTTGCCGGCAGACTAATCACTCACTTGTATTGTCTTTCCTGATTGATTTGTCATTTGGTGGCAGCTGAACTGTGTGTTTGAATCTCTTTTGTATAGATTTAATCAGGAAATGGAAATCACACCTTTGATTGACACTAATAATTTATAATCATTTGCACTCGGTGGAACAGCTGCATCTCTTTAAATTTATGAAAAGAAAAACCCTTTACATTTCCCAGACCTATTCATTTTAAATCAATTAGGGCAGGTAGCCACAGGGACAGTGCTGACAATTTGACATTGCATATTATTGTATTTAAAAATTTCTAAATTGTAATGTAAAAAACATTTTAATGCTTGTTCCTAAACATGCCTTAAATAATTCCATTAAAATTTTAAAGTAAAATGTAGGGCTACAGTATTTGGATGCAGGTTGCTAAAGAGTGCTTGATAGCACAACATAAGACATTTTCAGGTTCTGAAACTTTGATGTCTAATGTGACTTGCTATCTCTAATAAGACACAAATAAAATACCTAGTCAAAATTTATAGCAAGACATTCTGCTATATATTTTGATAGTTTCTGGATCTTGCCTTTATTTAGTAATTTTCCAGATGTTCAAATCATTTTTATTTGCTCACTCTCATATTACACTTGTTGTATCCTAAATATATTTTTGATCAAACACAATGCTATATTAAGGTAGTATACATTAACCTGTCTGGTATAGGAGTGTCTAGTTTTTTCTAATGTGATTTTTTGCTTTTATATTTTCAAATTATAATATAAAAACATCTTTCCCCTTCTCTTTCCTTTTCAACCCTATTATCAAACCACCCTCCCTATGTTTCAGAATCATAGCCAATTTTTTATTGCTTTTTATACATATAAATTTATATACATATATTCCTAGTTATGTAAATTCCAATTTATCTGTTTGTGTAATAGTTTTTGTAAGTATGCTTCAAGGGTTAACCATTTTGTATTGAATAACCTGATGGTATACTTTCCTTAGGAATATTGTTTCTCTCACTCTCCACATTCCATAGATGCATATAAATATTAGAGTAGTGTTGTCATTTGTCTTCAAGTTTATGAGAAAAGTACAGTTGTGTAGATTTATGTGAGGATAATTTTACTATAGTTTATCCTAAATCTACTAATTGTGGAAATGGTGAAATGAATGTCAAAGCCTTTTGTTTCTTTACCAATTCACATTAAATGCTATTTTAAAAGTAAGATAATTCCCCTGTTTCTAATTATCTCTGAATTCTTCCCTTACCATGATGCTTTCCCTAGTGACACTTTCACATGTGTCACATTCTGTCTCTGCAGAAACTTGGAAAATCATCTCACTTCTGCTGCTAGTGGGTTTTTTATATATATTTTTGACTCTTTGAAGTAACATAACACAGGTTTCTGAATACAGCAGATAGGAGATAGATAATTTTAAACTAATTATAGCAGTCAATAATTCTGCAACAACTTAGAGGTCAGAAGGTTTCCAGATACAATTGTGAAAAATCACAATAGCTCTTGTTACCAGAAAGGTAGCCAAAGTTGGAATGGAGCCTCTGATTTTCAGTCCACATTAGCTGTCATTCTAGATATAATTTAGAACAGGGATATATTTTGAAAGAATAATTACTTTCTGATTTATTATGTAAATGTCAAATATGCCAGTAAATATGCGAGTGATATTTAACCTAATGTGAAAATTAAAATTAACTGTTCTTATATTTTAGTCTTAAAATATAAGACTAAATTTATAATATAAATATAATATAAGACTGTTATTATAAGAGAGATTAGCTGCCAAACAATGAACCATGGTAAATTTGAGAACTGAAGGTTCATGCATAAAACGATTTCTAAGTTATAAGTATAAAAAAGTAATAAGTAGTCAAATACTTTAAAATAACCATTCATACCTTTCAAAATCTTTTCATAAGTTTCTTTTACTTAAATAATTTTAGGATATATGAAACATTATTAAGTTTAATACACTTCTATATGTTTTCTAGACTTTCATATCTGTATTTTTTATATGTCTGTCTCCTTGAAAGTATCATTTTCTTATTTGAGAGTGGATGAAAGTCATATCTCATCTTTAATTCACAGTTCCTCCTCAGTCCAACAAATGTTTGGACTTAACAAAAATTATTCTTAGGTCCCCAGGCCTCTTTTCCACAGGGATTTGGGATGAAATCTTTTAAGTTTCTGTATAAAATCAATCATTTTTACAGTTTCAGTCATCTTTTTTTAAGAAAAAAATCTTTATTTCACAGATAAAGGGTGTCTGGATGATTTTCACTGGATAATGTGAAGACAAAGTTATAGAAAATTAACCCATAAAATATAGTATAGTATCTTGTATAAGCCTCCCACTATCTTTTAATAAACAGTCAGTTGCTAAAAAATGAAATGGACATCGTTTTTAATATCACTTTCTCTAATGATGTAGAACACTATTTCACAGGAAGAAAACTGATGTTAAAACAGTCTAATGTGAAGAATCCTGTGCTAGGATCATGTTGTTCTTTGGTCCCAGATACCTTCATCTCTTTGTCCATCACTGACTCTTCTTAAAAATATTTTTATTAATACTTTAGGAATTTAATATATTATAATCTGATTCTTTTTCATACCCTTTCATATATCTTACCAAATACCACCCTGCTTTGGGTCTTTATTTTTAAACCCATTGAATTTCATCAATGCTTTTCATAGACTCTTAGACATGTGGATATACCTTAAAATCTATTAGTCCTACAAAAGGATGTACCTCTCCTACTATCCCTGTCTTAGGTAAACTTGCCTCTTTCCATGTTTGAAAATGCCATTTTGATCATGTCACATAAATAGAACCTCATAGTGAATGACATTTTGAGATTGACTTTTCTATACATAGCATCTTTTTTTTTTTTAATTCAACCTTATAAATCACTCGTTCAATTGTTCTGGTTTTTTTTTTTTTTTTCCTGATTGTCCAATATTCTTTCCTTTACTATTTATCGTCTTCCATCTGGAATGTATAGGGTAAGACTCATACTTATGAATTCTCGTTTTTTCTTTCTAATGATGTCATTTTTGCCCACTGATTCTCAAAACTAGCTTCTCTATTTACAGAATCCATGATTGTGAGTTATTTGTTATCAAACACTGAAAAACATATATTTATTTGGAAAATCTCTTCTCTACTTCCCAATCATCCTTCATTTGGTTATATTTTCCTGTCCTACACTTTTTCCTTTCATCTTGAACTTCTGGATTATTGGGAACTTTATGAAATCTCTATTCAATTTCATTTACGTACAAAGCACACATATACATACACGCACACACATTCTCAACAATGAACAAATTTTCCCTTTGTATTAATTCTTTTTTTAATTTATTTTTTATTATGAATAAAGTCTCATTTTTTTATTCATACATCTCTTTGTTCAAACTCCCTTCCCCCTCTTGTCCCTCCCAGTCACTCTCTCTTTTCCCTATCTCCTTATCTCCTCCTTAGCAAGGGCAGGAGGTCCCAAGGTCCCAAATTCTTAACAGCATTTATCTTTACTCATTTCCAAAATTGTTTAACAGTGTATTTATCTGAGTAAACATGTTTTACTAATATCTGTTGTCTTTTGAATATTTATTTTGAAAATTTTTTATGTAGAGAATCTATTGTCATTTTTAAATTCAAAGATATCTATATATATAACTGTTTGCTGTACTCAGAATCTAGTAGTCAGACAAAGATGTTCTCCCATAGGGAATGGGCTTAATGAAGCCAGTTCATGTACTAGGAATAAATTGTGTTCCCATTGTCAGAGGTCCCACAAAATGTCCACCCCATTCAACTGTCAGCCACACTCATAGGCTCTAGTTCAGTCCCATGAAGTTTCCCTAGCTGTCAGTCTGAAGTCAGGGAGTTCCCAATAGCTCAGAACAGTGGTCTCTTTGAGTTTTCTCATCATGGTCTTAAACCTATTGCTCATAAAATCTTTCTCCCTCTCTTAACTGAACTGGAAGCTTTACGTAGTGCTCTGCTGTGTATCCTTGAACCTGCTTCCATCAGTTGCTTAAGGTTCTATAACAATTAAAGCAGTCATTCATTTGATTATATGGGAAGGCCAGGTCCAGCACCATCTTAACTACTGCTTACAATCATAGTCAGGATCGTCTTTGTGGGTTCTTGGGAGTTTCCTTAGAACCAGGTTTCTCTCTAACGACAAAATGATTCTCTCTGTCAAGATATCTATTTTGTTCTTCTTCCTCTCTGTCTTTCTCCCTATTAATTATCCGATTCCCTCATAATCTATTCCTACCTGCCACCTACCCCTCCCTCTAATGTCCCAAATTACTCAGGAGATCTTTATTTTTCTTTCCCTAGTTAATCCATGAATGTCCCTCTTAGGTTCCTCCTTGTTACATAGCTGCTCAGTGGTTGTGGATTGCTGATATGGAATGACTTTCTGAATGCTGTGTATATTATTAATTAATAAAAGAACTGTTTTGTCCTATGGCAGGCATCTTAGAAGTTGGCAGAGAAACTGGAGCATAGATAGGAGAAAATGGGTAGAGTCAGGAGAGATGTGAAACAGCTGCCCATGAAGCAAGATGTAATTAAATAGGTAAACCATGGGCCACGTGGCAAGACAGATTTAGGAAAGTGGGCTGAGTTAAGATGAAAGAGCTAGCTAGCGATATGCCTAAGTCATAAGCCAAGCAGAATGTAATTAATATGAGCATCTGAGTCATTTAGGGGGGCCTAAGCAGTGGGGGGCATATCCAGACTTTGTGACTAGGCCTGCCCAGAAACCTTCTATTCTAGATTGTAGCCCAGTTATCTTTTCCTTGACATTTAAAATCCACTTATGAGTGAGTAAATACCATGTTTGTCTATCTGGATCTGTGTTACCTCTTTCAGGGTGACACTCTCCAGATCCATCCATTTATCCGCAAATTTCAGGATGCTCTTTTTTCTGCTTAGAAGTAATACTTCATTATATAAATGTACTATATTTCTTAAATCTATATTTTAGTTGAGGGGCATCCAGGTGATTTTTAGATTCTGGCTATTTATGAATAATTCTGCTATAACCATATTTGTACAAATATTCTTGGATATATTCAAAGGACACATAATTATATGTGTGCTTTGAGTGGTAATGCTAGATCATTAGGTAGATTAATTCCCAGTTTTCTGAGAAACCAGAGAAACCCCCATACTGATTTCTAAAGTGGTTGTACAAGTTTACATTCTCACCAACAATGAAAGAGTGGTCTCCTTTGTCCACATCAAGCATAGGCTGTCAGTATTTTTATCTTAGCCATTCTGACAGGTGTAAGATGATAAGTTATTTTTTAATATCATTTAAATATATTTTTTATTTTTATTATGAATAAAGTCATATTTTTTATCAATGTATTCCTTTGTTCAAAATACCTTCCCCCTCCTGTTCCTCTTTATTGAATGTCAAAGAATGCTAATTATTTCATTAAATGTCTTTTAGTCATTTGAGGTTTTTTTTGTTGTTGTTGAGAATTCTCTATTTAGCTCTGTACCCCATTTTAAAATTAGATAATTTAGTTTTATGATCCCTAATTCTTGGGTTCTTTATACATTTAAGTGATCACCTCTGGTCCTATTTTCTCATAATCTACTTCCACTTGCCATTAACCCTTCCTGTACTGTATTAAATTACTCAGATCTTTTCTATTTTCCTTTCCATGGCTAATCCAAGAATGTCTCCAACCAAATGTGTGGTTGATGACAATCTTTTCCCATTCTTTAGGCTGTCATTTGTCTTATTGACTATGTCCTTTGCCTTACAGAAGCTTCTCACTGAGGGCTTATTTATTAATTTTTGCTTTCAAAGTCTGTGCTAAAGGTGTTAAATTTAGGAAGTGGTCTCCTGTGCCAAATTGTTCAAGCCTATTTCCTATTTTCTTTTCTACCACATTCAGTTACCTGGGATTATGTTGAAGTCTTTGATCCACTTGGATTTGAGTTTTGAGCACAGTAATAGATATGAATTTATATACATTCTTCTACATGCCATATTATTTGTTGAAACTGTTTTTATTGTATACTTTTGCATGTCTGTCAAAAATCAGATGTTCATAGGTGTGTAGATTAATGTCAGGTTTCTCAATTTGATTCCATTGATCCATATGGCTGCCTTTATGGCAAGACCAAACTCTTTTTATTACTGTAGCTCTACAGTGGAGCTTAAAGTCACAAATTGTGATGCCTCCAGAAGTTATTTTATTGAACAAGATAGTTTTTTTTAGAGTTTTATGAACTTTTAAATTTATTAGCACATATTAATTATAACAAATCATTCATTTTTGTTTGTAGCTTTTAAACCTCTGAAATAGTTTGGTGACAGTTTTTTTTGTTGTTGTTGTTTTTTATTGTTTTTTGAAAATCAAAATCAAACTTTATATAAAAAAGTAAAATGTTATAGTGATCTTGGATTTTTTTTTAATCATAGCAAGTTGAATATTGTTCTTTGGAGGTGTATAAAAATTTTGTTGGGATTTTGATGGGGATTGCATTGAATCTGTAGATTGCTTTCAGTAAGATTGCCACTTTTACTTTGTTGATTTTTCCTATCCAAGAACATGGGACATTTTTCCATTTTCTTCAGTTTCTTTCTTCATTTCTTGAAAGGTTTTATCATACAGATCTTTTAATTCTTTAGTTGGAGGTAAACCAAGATATTTCATGTTATTTTTAGCTATTGTAAAAGGGCAATTTTCCCTGATTTCTTTTTCAACCCTTTTATTGTTCATGTATATGAGAGTTATTTTTTTATATGTAATCTTTTATCCTCCACATTGCTAAAGTTGCTTATTAACTGTAGTAGTTCACTGGTAGAATTTTGTCAGTTACATATGTATAGTATTATATCAACTGCAAGTAGGAAATGGTGATTTTTTTCTTTTCTAATTTGTATCCCCTTGGTCTTTTTTTGTTGTCTTATCGCTATTACTAGAACTTTGAGTACTTTATTGAATAGATATGAGGAGAGTGGAAATTGTTGTCTGGTTCTCGAATTTAGTGGAATTGCTTTGAGTCACACTCAGTTTGATGTTGACTGTTTGCTTGGTGTATATTGCCTTCATTATGTTTAATTATGTTTCTTAAAGCCCTGATATCTTCAAGAACTTTATTATAAAGGGGACTATTAACCATATTTATTGACCTCACCCTTTATTTAGATAGTTTATATCATTTAGTAAGTAAGAATCTTGTTTGGAAATTGATTTAAGAACTTTGATATAAAAAGGAAAGGATTTCTTTCTCCCTAGAGTTGTACTGGGGTTATTTTCCTAAGAAACTGAATTTGTTCCTGATATTAAATACTTTCCCACTGTTGTGGTAAAACACCATGGTCAAGGCAACTATAGAAAAAAGAATATGTTCTATGACACTTCTAGAGAATTGGAATTCCTAATGGATTGTTATGCATAGGCACCACTCAGTAGCAAGTGACTGGAACAGTAGCAAGAGGGTTCACATTTCAAATCCCAAGCAGGGGCAGACAGTTAATTGAAAATGGCAATAACTGAAATAGATTTACAATGCTTTCTTTCTTTTATGCAGTCTTCCCAGGAATCTCCTATAACCTGTTTATGTCTGTTTCTGCTTTGATTTTTATTAAACACACACACACACACACACACACACACACACACACACACAAACAGCATAGCCTTCTGTGTGGTGATGTTTTGATTTTGTTCTAACAAAAAAAATGCTTATATGAGTATTTTAGGGCAGAGCTAGCCCCTAGTTAATCATAGAGGCCAGATAGTGGTGGTACACACCTTTAATCCAAGCACTTGCCAGGATGAAGTAAGAAGATCTAGAGTTTAAGGATGCATGGGCTACATGAGATTGATCCAGTCTAAAAGAGAAACAGAGCCACATAATGGAGGCTCATGCCTTTAATCCCAACACTAGTAAAGTGGAAACAGGAAGTGATATGGCTGGCTGTCCAAATAGAGAAATATAAGGCAGGAGGATACAGGAGCTTGGCCCATTTCAACCTGGGGATTTGGTAGAGGTAAGAATTCTCTCTAATGGCTTGTCCCTTTGTCTCTGATCTTTTAGCATTTACCCCAATATCTGGCTTCTGGTTTTTATTATTAAAACCAATTACAATTTGTGCTACACTGCTGAGTACATCTTGGTGTTTCTTTACATATAGTTTCAGGACTTACCACTCTACACTGGACAGCCAGTAATGGAGCACATTCCTGGAAGAGGCCAATTCCTCTTCTCCCAGAAGTCATTACTTTCCTATAGTTCTTTTGTATAGAGGAAGGACTTCATGAAACTAACTCACTTGCATATTAAAATTGTCATTGTTCTGGTCTTTGTTATGCAGCTAAGCCTTTTGTAGGAGAGATAATTTTCACTGATGACTTACTGGTAGTTTGCCCTTTAGAATATTTGGACTCATTTTACACAATGTCTCCTGAGTTATAAATGTAAGAACTGTGATATAGAAGTATCAATTTGTCTGGCTCCCCACAATCTATTAACTTCCATAGTTTGTCCTCTTGTAGTTCTCCATAGTGCCATCCATTTTCTTAGTGAGAGGTTTCTTGGAGACACTTGTCTGTGAGCAAAAGGCTAAGATTTAAAATGCAGTAAATAATTAACCTTGTCTAGCAAAGTGGGGCTAGGAGACTGTTTTCTAATGTGAAAGGATGGACCTAGAAAGTATCATTTTGAGTGATATAAATACAGTTTCAGAAAGACTAACCTACATGGTCTCTTTAATTTTTGGTTCCTAGCTCAAATGTTCATATGTATCTATTAAACCTTAAGTAATTCAGAAACAGCGAAAGCATAAAGAATCTTAAGTAGAGCTGGAATCGAGGTGAACCCAAAAGGAGAATTTCAGGATACAAGTTATATGGAATAAGAATTGGAGAAATTAAGCGTGGGCTATAATTGGAGAAATAAGAGAGAGACAAAATTAAACTGAGAAAGGAGAATGAGGGACATTTAACGTCATGGTTCTTTGATAAAATCTCAAAGAATCATATTGTTTTATTTTTCTCTATAATATACACAATGCATATATGAATCATATAGAACTACAAAACCCATCTCTAGGGATATGCTTTCTTAGAAATGCCAAGCCTAATCCACACAAAACACCAACCATTTGATAACAATGTATTCAAAAACCAAGACTTATGTGTGGACATCTAATTCAAACCATCATATCTTCACAATTGTATTGGATTTTGGTATTTCCTTGGAGATAAAGGTCATATTTTCTACAAAATGGCAAAAAAAAAGTTGAAAATAACAGTGGTGTAGCAAGGATGGTTAGTGAACAGCCATGCGCTTGACATATACTTGTTCACTAGAAAATGACAAATATTATTAACACCTTCTGAGTTTCTTGGTATTTCATAACACAAAAGCCCAAGACCAAGAGAGATTAAATAGCTTGTCTATCAAATGGCTAAAACAAATATTTGTGGGATTAGATTTTCTGTTTATATTTTGGAGTATATAATATATATGTGAATATTTTAACTTGAGACTGGGCATGAAATCCAAATACAATGAATGACCGTGGTCCATATACATCTCATGTATATAATAGTTTGAAGGTAGTTTTTAAAAATATTTTATGCATCTTCATTAGCACAGGGTAGATATCACTAGTTTTAAAAAAAATAATTTTATGCATCTCCATTTTGACAGTAATTTGTCCTGTAAGAATATTTGTGATATTTTTAATGTAAGATAATGATAGCTCAGTCATACTTTGGGATTTTGGATGACTTTAGCTGAAATATATGGTGAAAGGAAACAATGTACATTTTCATCATGAGTGAGACTCAGAAGGTGTGCTGGTAAAGCGTTCATTTACTCAATATTACTTAATTTGAGAAAGTTCATTTTAGATTTAGGATATATGTAAAAGTATGGGAAAATCTTGAAGAACATCTTTGAAAAACAAAACAAGCCAGGACCGCGTGCTTCTACAGAGTGTGTCCCAGCACCCTCTGGATCAGGCAGAGATAAACTCTGCCTGTCATGGTCCCCAAGCTGCTGCTGAGGGATTTCACACTGCTACTCACCTCCAACTGAGCGATCAGATAAGGACTGGGGACCCTGAAGGACAGACTCAGAACCCGCCCAGAGGTGAGGAGGGGTCAGCAGGCCCCAGCTTCTGTATCCCTTCCAGGGAGAGAAGGCTTGAGCTCCCATCAGTTCGGGTTCCAGTTCCTGGACCAGGTGCTGTCTGCAGAGCATGTCCTAGTGTACTCTGGAGCAGGCACAGATAAACTCCGCCTGTCATAGTCCCCCAGCTGCTGCTGAGGGAGTTTGCATGGCCACCACCCCACCTCCAATTGGTCAAACAGAGAAAGATTGAGGACTTGAAAGTCAGTCCCCTGCACAGTGCAGAAGTAGTGATTGAGCAGACCTTTTCCTCAGAGGTGACAGGAAGCACACAAGCGCGAGTGCCACAACTGACCAGGAGCCACTTAATCATGAACCACTAAAGTCATGGGCAGACGCCATTGCAAAAACTTACATAATAATATAAAGAGCAACAAGGTAACTCCAGAAGAAAGTGGCGATCCTACAAATACAAGACTTGAACTGAACAATGAAGAGGAAAAAGAAGGAAGCATCACCAAAAATTCCTTTTTGATGATCATTGAAGCTCTCAAAGAAGATATGAAAAATAGCCTTAAAGAAATAGAAGAAAATACAAACAAAAAATTGGAAGAGAAGAACAAATCTATGAAAGACACATGCCAGGAACTAAAAGCTGAAATAGAAGCAATAAAAAAGGCACAAAATGAGGCAAAGATGCAAATAGAAAATCTGAAGAAAAAAGCTGGAACCACACATACAAGCATAACAAATAGAGTTCAAGAGATGGAAGATAGAATCTCTGAAGTGGAAGACTCAGTAGCTCAAATAGATATATCAGTCAAAGAAAATAGTAAAACTAAAAAAGCCATAACTCAAAATGTCCAGGAATCTGGGACATCATGAAAAGACCTAATTTGAGAATAATAGGAATAGAAGAAGAAGAATACCAGCTCAAACGCACAGATAATGTTTTCAATAAAATCATAGAAGAAAACTTCCCTAACCTGAAGAAGGAAATGCCTATAAAGATACAAGAAGCTTACAGAATACCAAATAGATATGACCCCCCAAAAAAGTCAGCGACTCACATTGTAATCAAGCCACAAAACATACAAAACAAAGAAAATATTTTAAGAACTGCAAAAGAAAAGGGCCAACTCACATATAAAGGCAGACCCATCAGAATAACACCTGACTATTCAATGGAAATGATGAAAGCTAGAAGGGCTTGGTGAGAAGTTATACAGATGTTAAAAGAACATGGAGCCAAACTAGAATTCTATACCCTTGAAAATTATCAACCACCATAGATGGAGTAAACAAGATATTTCATGACAAAGTCAGAATGAAAGAATATCTTTCTACTAATCCAGGACTACAAAGAGTATTAGAGGGAAAACTCCAACCTAAGGACCCCAGAGACACCCACGAACTCACAAACAATCCCTAATTCCATAGAGGAATACTCAAGAGAAAGGAAATACAAACAAGTTACCACCAAAAATGGCAGGAAATATCAATCAATGGTCACTAATTTTCCTTAATATCAATGGACTCAACTCTCCTATAAAACGTCACACACTATCAAGATGGATACAACAGCAGAAGCCATCCTTCTCTTGCCTACAAGAAATACACCTCAACCGCAAGGACAGACACAGGCTTAGAATAAAGGGTTGGGAAAAGATTTTCCAGTCAAATGGTCCTAAGAAACAAGCAGGGGTTGCAATTCTAATATCTAACAAAGTAGACTTTAAGCTAAAAGCAATAAAAAGGGACCAAGAGGGTCACTACTTATTCATCACAGGAAAAATTGGTCAAGAGGAGATTTCAATCCTGAATATTTATACCCCTAATATAAGTGCACCTACTTATGTAAAAGAAACACAGCTAAAGCTCGAATCCCACATCAATTCTTACACCCTAATAGTGGGAGACTTAAATAGCCCACTTTCAACCCTGGATAGATAAACCAGACAGAGACTCAACAGAGAAATAAGGAGTCTAAAAGAGGTTATGATGCAAAGGTATTTAATAGATGTCTACAGAAGCTACCTCCCAAATGCAAAGGAATATACATATTTCTCAGCTCCTCATGGAACTTTGTCCAAAATTGACCACATAATTGGTTATAAAGCAAATATCAACAGATACAAAAAAATGGAAATAATCCCTTGGGACATATCAGACCACAAGGGCCTAAAGTTTAGAGTTCAACAACATCAAAAAACAAAGAAAGCCTACCAACTCGTGGAAACTAAACATCACTCAGCTGAACCATCTCTGGGTCAAGGAAGAAATTATGAAAGAAATCAAAGCCTTCCTAGAATTTAATGAAAATGAATCCACAACATATCCAAACTTTTGGGACACAATGAAAGCAGTCTTATGAGGAAAATTCATAGTGCTAGATGCCTACATGATAAAACTAGAGAAATCCAACCCTAGAGACCTAACAGGTCAGCTGGAAGCCTTAGAACAATTAGAAGCAAACTCACCTAGAAAGAGTAGAGAGCAGGAAATAATCAAACTTAGAGCTGAAATCAGTACAATTGAAACAAAAAGAACAATACAAAGAATCAATGAATTTAAGAGTTGGTTCTTTGCGAAAGTTAACAAGATAGATAAGCCATTAGCCAAACTAATCAAAAAACAAAGAAAGAATGTTCAAATCAACAAAATCAGAAATGAAAAGGGAGACATAACAACAGACCCCCAGGAAATACAGAGAATTATCAGATCATATTTTGAAAATCTGTATTCCACAAAAATGGAAAACCTAGAAGAAATGGACAGCTTTCTAGACAGGTACCACCTACCAAAATTAAATGAAGATCAGATTAATTACCTAAACAGGCCTATAACCCTCAAGGAAATTGAAGCTGTCATTAGAAACCTCCTCAAAAATAAAAGCCCTGGTCCAGATGGTTTCAGTGCCGAATTCGAAGAAGAATTACTACCGTTACTCCTCAAACTATTTCACACTGTAGAAACTGAAGGAATATTGCCAAATTCCTTTTATGAGGCCACAATCACCCTAATACCTAATCCACTCAAAGACACAACAAAGCGGGAGATTACAGACCAATTTTCCTTATGAATATTGATGCGAAAATTCTCAACAAAATTTATGCAAACCATATGCAACAATGTATAAAAGATATCATCCACCACGACCAAGTAGGCCTCATCCCAGAAATGCAGGGCTGGTTTAACATATGAAAAACTATAAATGTTATCCATCATGTAAACAAACTAAAGGAACAAAACCACATGATCAAATTTTTGGGGGATTTGGTGCTCACAGTTTTAACTTCATTGCATTCTTCTTGTATTCAGAAGCATGAAATCATATGTGATTATCAAGCTTTCAGTGGCTACCTTAGCCATAAATATATGTCTAGGAACTCTTTGATATTATATCACATACTTTGAATTTAAAGAAATTAAAAAAAAAACTTTATTTTTTAATTGCGGCAAAATATGTTATGGTAATTTATTATCAAGTTTTATTCTAATTAGTGAGAATATGAGAGTATCTGAAATTTTAGAATTTATCTTTATGTGAAAATATTTTTTGCAAACACAGCTGTCAAAACTTACAATGAGGTTTCCATGACAAAGTAATAATTTCTTCTATGTCTCTACAGTGCTTGGTACAACCAATGTATCCTTATACTACTTTTCAAAAAATGTACGGTATGTTAATCACATTTATTTTACTTTATTCTTTCTTATATCCTTTTATTCCCACTTTGCCACCACTTCCTCACAGGAGGGTCTCCTATTTTTATGTTGTTTTTTTCTTAGTGAGCTATTGACTTTAATTAGGGTTGCCTGCATGAGCACTGATGACATCTTGCTTAGAAAAAGGCAGCTTTTTACCCACTTATAATTCTGATGCCAAACTCTTTATCTCAAGTGGTCTACATTGGCCAGGTAGGAATTCATGTATAAGTTGTTGCATATTCTATTCACAAATATTACGTTTTAATGATTATACTAATGATATACTAGCGATATTATCTTCTGTCTTAATTATTTAACTCTTACCTTCATAAGAATACTTTTCCATTGTGTATAGATGTTGCATGGGTTTATTAGCTGTTTTTATCAGAAGATCTTTGTTCCAATTACATCATACTTCAACTTATCAAGGACTACATTTTCAGAACTAAGATAACCATCTTCAAGCTTTAAAGGGTCAAGTCTTCTCAAAGTCCTATGTCCAGCTCTGGTGTCCCAATATCAGCATTTTGCTTTTTCTGTTGAGAAGTCTCATGGAAATATAATTGTTATGAAATGAATTTATAGTTCAACTGAATTGTAGCTCAATCTACAAAAAAAACATGCAGAGTAAAGACAATGAGTGGGTAGATAGGATGGAGAAGGGAAGGCATACCTTGCATAAACTAAGGAGAGTAGCCTCCGAGGAATCCAAACTAGCTAAAACATTAATCTAACTCCTCTAGTCTCCAGTGTTTTGAAATAATACATTTCTGTTCACTGATTCATCCAAATAATTGTACTGCCTAAAGATGGCAATAGGAAATTTATATGATCTTATAAAATACATAATATGAAAAAAAATCCATAGATAGACTAAGATAGACTCAGGACCAGCTCTATGTTAGTTCCCTAAGGCCATGCTGATACTGAGGCCATAGAGATCTAAAAGACATGCACTGACACCTAGGGCAATGTTGACATCCATACCTGGCTGCTACCATGGGCCATGTTTGAGTCTGTAGTTCTACAGTGGCTGGGTTTTGTGTTGTAGTCAAGATCCGTGTTGTCACCAGAAGCCAGGGTTTGGGATCACAATCTTTGGCCACATTGGTGTCTGAAGGCCATGCCACTGCCAGAGCCATTCTGAGCTGAGTGAACAGTGCTTCCTCATGGAGCCAAAATATTGTCCAGGCACAAACTACTGCTTAGCACCATATCTAGGACCATGGTCTAGCTGCAGCTAGGGTCTGTGTTGATTTTTGTGGCCTGTGTCACCACATGAGATAATAGGAACCATTGTATGATGAAATCAGAGGGCCATGATGAACCACCCTAGCACTTCTGTAGTCCTGGGAAAGTTGGCCTTGCTTTTCTTTGTACATTGTAGCCAGAAAGCTGTTCTCCACCCTCATAGGAGAGATGGCCTACATGCTTGGGTGAGTTGGCCCTACCTCTCACCACATGTGAGGGAAAACTGACACTGATGGCCTGGCTTCTCCCACTTGCCAGGCTCAGTGACCTGGGCTGATCAGCTTAGTTACCACCCAGGCCCATAGCTGAGCTTTTGGTTGGCCCATCCATCTTCCTCATCTAGGGGTAACTAGAAAAGGGACTGGTCCTGTAGAATGATAACTTCATGATATCCATGACCTGGATCAGCCACAAGATATCTGAGAAGAGTTTCAGTGGATGGAGGTCCAGTGATGATCCAGTAGAGATTTTTGCAACTGAACAATTACTCAATGGATTGAATATTTACTAAAGCTGCTTTAGGAAAATGGCATACTATGTGACACACTGCTTCCAATGCTACCAAAATTAAAAAAAAAAAAAAGTGTGAGAGAGGTGTTAAAGAGTCAAGAGTTTTTTCTGTTTGTTTGTTTGGTTGCTTAGTTCTTTTGTCTGTTTGCTTGCTTTGTTTTATTTTGGTTTAATTTTTGTTTCTTAATTTTCTAAAGAGAGAGTGCTTCACGGGTGAGAAGAAGATGTGTGGAGATTGGGAAATGACCAGAATTAGAGTGCAGGGTGTGAAATTCTCATAGAATCACCACAGCAATTTAATATTTAAAAGATGTAAAAATATAGACTCATTTTGTATGGGATCTATAGAAATATATGAATAGGTGAACCTACCAAATATCAACCATGCAGAATAGCTTGTATCATTGCTGATTCCATGATTATGGTCAAGATGGTAGGGAAAAGATAAAATGAAATATAAGATTGCTCTAAATCCTACTGAGCTGAAGACAAATATATTGACTTTCAGGTAGAGCAATCCATATACTAGAAAACTTCCTATCTTGTTTTTACACATGAAATAGACTATTCTACAATATTTTGCTTAGGATAAAAGATGCAACTTCTTCATCAGAATAGTCTCAAGTTGGAATTTGAAACTTGGAAAGTAGAAAAGTTCCTATTTGTTGCATAACAACCAATCCAAAGGGAAAATAGCTTCTATTAAAAGAATTAAAGGCAATAATCTGGAGAGTATCTTTTGACTTTATCATATTATGGTCGTAATGTGGCAATATAGTATTTACTTATTTTGAACTATTAAAAATCAGAGAAATGAAAAGGAAATGATATAGTGACTCAAATAAATAAGAATGATGTAAAAGAAAACCTTTTCTGTTGAATGATACTTGAATTTAAATTTGCAATAAGTGAAAATTTGAAATATTTAAGAGTGTTTCTTTTAACAAAAAAGCAACACTTAGTTAATTTTCTACCTTTTAAAATGAACATATTAGTTTTGTCTTCTATTCAGTGAAGTGGAAAATTAGCATGTGACAATGAAAAGAAAGGAGAAAAGGACCATGAACTGGAATGAAAAGAAATGTAATTAACTGGAACACATTTTTTCATTTTAAGAAAGATAATGCACTTCCAAAGAAATAAGCACTGTGCAAAATAAACTAAAGTGTAAGGTCAGAAGAACTAATTTCCTTGATAGTAATGCTATAAGTTATGTGATTTAAAACAAGGAAGAATCTCAAGTTGTGCAGTGCTGCATAAAGTATATCCTGCTTTGTTTAAATTATCCTCAAAATTATTCATTGAAAGTATTTTTAGCAAACATATAACTACATGTCCATAGTGAATTCTAAATGCTTACTTGAAAAGCTGGCAACATTAATGAATAAGCTAAAGAGATACCTTTTTGTTATTGTGCCATACGCAGGGTTTTGAATTTGTTCAATTGAATGCATCAACACAGCTATGCAACTATACCCAGAAAATCAATCGGACACTATTCTATTATTTTAGATGTTTCTATGTTTGTGCATACATGAATTTACATGGGAATTGGTAAACTTTTAATAAAGAATATTAAATTTTATTTTGTGATTAATCCTCTTTAATTAGTTAGTTAAAAGTCAAAGAAACAAAAAGTTGATCTCTTTCAAGCAAGTTAATATTATCCAGCAATCTATCAGATTGTATTTGAACTTTTGCCTTTGGATGACTTTCAATGTAGAATATTTTTGTGACCAAGTTAGAATTGTTTACTCACGCTCCAGGTTGTCAACCTCTTGAGTAGAAGGTTGGAAACCTCAAGCTACTAAAATCCTTTATCTATCTATCTATCTATCTATCTATCTATCCATCATCTATGTATCTACTTACCTATTTTTCAATTATTATTTATCATCTTGCAGTTTTCTGTTATTGACCCATTCTTTTCTCATCTACTTACCTGGATACCATCTTTTGAGATACTATAAAATCATTATTCCATTACACAATGACTAATAAACTAAGAAAAACAAATAATTTTCATCATTTTTCTAATCTGCCCCAAAAATCTTTGTTTACATTGCTAGAATTAGGAAAAAAGAAATTCTTACTTATCTTGTATTTTACTAGATTTCTAATGCTTCCTGATAATCACTTAGCTGGGGAAATCTTACAGGCCTCTGTGATGAAGAATTAGATGAAGAGTTAACAATTAATGATTAAGAATTACAGAGGGAGGAAGAATTATTTGTCCACAAAGATGAGCCCTGATTGGCCATTCAGTACTAAATGGTCAGTCCTAGAAACAAGAAGATTGAGAGGACTTTGAAGGCTGCATTTATTTGTTGATCTATTTTATGTATGTATGATAAAATGGTTAAAGGATCAGCTTCCAAATTAACAGGGAAGCAGAGATTCAGTCTAGGATTGGGAGAGAGGAAAGGGAGAAGAGAAAATATATTAAATGAAAAAATAATTGCAAAAGAAGAACTTACTAAGCATTTAGGTATAGCAAAACATTTTAGTATTGGTTTTCTTGCTGCAATTATTTTAAACTATCTTAGGCATGATATAAATGTGAAAATGATACATAAAGCTTTTGAGATTGAGAAAAATCAACATTATTTAAATCTATTTGATCAATGTTGAAATTTACCTTTGGTAACATAACCGTTTTCTAACTTGATGACTATGCCAAACTCAGAGAATTTTACCTCAGACTAGAAAAACCTGAGATATTAAGCAAAATCCAATTTACAGAACTTATCATTAATTAGGACTTTTATTAGTGTGGTTTTGTCTATGAGTAGTATAGTAAACTCCCATAAATATTGCGCTTTAAATCAATATAAATATGTTCTATTTCTATAAACGTAAAATCCTTCTATTCGTCCCATTAAGATGGATATGTTTGTGGAGTCTGTAAAATGTTCTTTTTAGAAATTAAGCTTAGTCTATTTTTTATTGCTTTTAAACTTGTAAAGATTGTGCACTTCCTTGATTTAGACATTATTGTACCATCTACTAAGTCAGTGTATCATAATTTCTGTTCATTCATTAGTAAGCACAGATCAGATTTTAATCTTAATAGGAATACTGTTTAGAAGAGGTGTGTCATTAAGGTATACACACAGAGTCAAATACAATCTTTGAATCCCAGTTTCTTCCCCTTAATAATTTCTATTATCTATTTTTTATATATAATGGAATAGTCAGAGATTTCAGGAATAAGGACATGAGTATTTTTTGGAGCCTGTTATTCAATTTACTACATATAGCAAAAGGAAGCACGTAGATAAAGTAATATAAGCAATCATTATTTATTAAATGGTACTTCAATGTTGTTTTGAACATGTATATAAACACATATATAAATGTAATATATATATGCTTATGGATAAGTTAAATTAGTTACTATAACATAATATCTACATTTAAAATTTTATATAATATTTATATGTATATACTGATATTTAATTCTTTATTAATTATAGCATTTGACCATGTTAATGAGTATAAAAGTAATAAGGATTAGCATTTTGAAAATGTTTATTAACGATAAAATTGTGTTTAAATCATGTACCATCTTTAATGCTTGTCAAACCAGCTGTAGCTAGGCCATCACTACCCATTTAAACTAATAGAGTTTTTCACAATATATAAACAATAAATTTTAGTTAAAGGTTCATAATCTGTTACTAAAATAAAAATTAAAGTAATAGAAGAAATATTTTGAGTAAATATCTATTATTGTAATTACTGTTATTGAAGTTGGAATTAAAACCAATAAAAATGATAACCCTACTAAATATCACAAATCTTGGTGAATCAGAAAGAGGTAAGTCTATTTCTTACTCTAGATTCTAATATCCCCATTCTAGAATCTGTGAAATCAGAGATATGTTTTTGCTAAAGCATATGGAAAATAGAGAAAGGAATTCCACAGAAATAATTACTTATTGAGCATTAAAACATCTATCACTTATGTTTCTATACCATTATCAGGATGTTTTAATTTATCTCATATGACTTTCTTTTATTTCTTTTACTATGAATAAAGTCTCAGTTCTTATCCATATATTCCATTGTTCAATTTCCTTCCCCTTCCACCCCTCCCAGTCACTCTTTCTTTTCAAAAAACGTGAAAAAAAAACATGAAGATGGAAATAATTGTCTAAGAGCTAGGGCAGTAGCTCTGTCTTGAAATTCTTACCTGTTATGCCCACTACCCAAATTTGGTACTTAACATTACAAATGTGACTAAGTAGAGAAATTAAATGACTACATCCTAACCTATTTTTATAATAAAGTTATAATTTGTTACATAAATAATGATAGTTTTATTATTTCCTTTTATTTATTCCATGTCCTCTAACCAGATTTGTTGTAGTAATATAGATATCCATGTCAATGTTAAAGAAAAAGAATTTTCTCCTGTTCTTTTTGTTTTGAATTTTTGGTTTCAAATTTTCTATCTTATTTCTGCTGCAAACATGGTGATTCTTTAGTAATGTGTTGCCTTATTTTTACAGATTACATTTTCTTTTTTTTGAAATTATAATTATGCCAATTCTCTCTTCCTTTACCTAAATCAAAACAGTTCTGTATTCTTTTCCATGCTGTCTTAATAACAAATGGTCTCATCCTTTATCTTTTTAGTTGTTTTATATGGATATATACATACTCTTATGAATATACTCTCTTAAAACTTGCTCAAATATATAATGTTACTCAAATGTTTACTTTCAGAGTGGACCATTAGCTATTGGATGACCAGTTTGTATGTTCTTCCCTGAAGAAGACTATTTCTTTTTCTCCCACTTTTCCTAAGTTGCTTATAGTTCTTTGTGTGGGATTGAAACCCACTGATAAGTGTATTCTCGCTGCTCATCAAGGACACTCTCTTTGCAAGTTACTGAGACTCTGCCAGAAATACACACCAATAAAAATGCAGTTGTAGAGTCCAGTACCAATGAATACATTCACTAATCATTTCTACACCTAAAGCTGAGGGAACACTGCTGAAAAGGAGGCAGAATGATTGGAAGAAGCAAGAAATTCTATGAGATTTTGGCTCCTACTATTGTTAGAGGTTACATCCATAAAGTGTCATTGACATGACTGCCTAGACATGAACTTAAGTTCCACAACAATTTACCCACCCAAGTGGACAAGAGAATTCTAGTAAGAATTCTTTTTAACAGAGAAGAGAATCAAATAATGTTTCCTAGTAACCAAAAGCAAAAGGGAATGAAACTTCCCAGGGTGCTTAGATTTTAACTTGCCAATGGGGGGCTCATTCTCGTATTTGATCATATAAATCTCTATTGTTACTGAATGCCTTTTAATTATATTTAATAGCTTCCTGGACACTGAAACAAATGCCTTTCTCTATAGCATTTCTTCATCACCTATTTTTTTAACTATTACTATTAATATGTCTTTGGTTTCTGCTAATATTTTGGGGATTACATCACACCTTTTCCCTGTTGCCAGAGAACCATTGGTAGCAATCAATTATGATTTATCAGTTGATAGGGGAGTCCTGTAGATAAACCTGAAGATTGCATGAACACTAGTTAGCATATAATGAAAACTCAAAGACAGATAATAGGAGAAAGCTAGAATACCAGAAAGAGAATAGAGACCACTGTCAACTTTTATCCAGCCTACTTCTCAAGCCAAACAGGGTAAATGCTATTCTCAAAAGTTCTCAGCCTGATTGGTCACTTCTACAAAATAAATAAATTTCTGCCTTCTCCTAGCTGATATATTTTCCCTGCCCTGCTGTCCTGGTTCAATTCTTTATCATAACCCTAGAGTAACAATTAAAGATGTGAGATACTACTACTTGGCCGTTAGACCTTGAACTCACAAAAAACCATAAAGATCTCTGTCTCCTGAGTGATGGCATTGAAGGCATGGGTCACTTCTTGGTCATCCCCCTATGATGGAATTAAAGGTGTAGGTCACCACTCTCTTACATTCATGTCTTGAATGTTGGTGATTCTTATCTTTGATATTTCAGGTTGATTGTATTAAATATATCACAACACCAGAAAGGATAAAATATGGGTATGGATTATTTCCAAGAACAACAAAGTAGGCAATTGAGTAGGTAAGTTATGAGATATTACATGTGATTTAATGTAAAATTTCAATTGGACTGATTTTAATGAATAATAATTTAATCACCATGCTTTAAGTGTATCTTATAATAATTCACTAGGTATATCCGTGGTCTGGTTTTTAATATCAGTTTTTCTTTTAATAATTGATATAATTTTATAAAATATTTGAATCATTTTTACTTGACAATACATTTGAAATGATAAAATTATCATATTATAATTAAAAATAAGACAATAAAATTATCAGAATTTTATTTAAAAAACTCAAAAGGTGTTTTGGTTCTAGTTCTCTTTGTTTAAAAAAAATTTTAAACATTCTCTAAGGGTCTTATTTAAAAACTCAGAAATAAAATCACAAACCAAGATTAACTAGACATATAATCTGTACATTTCAATGAACAGCTAAAATATGTAGAACTTCACATTCCATGTTGCACTGATTATTGAACATTTTATATGTACTTTTCACCACTAAAACCAAAATATTCATATTATTGAAATGGAACTTCCCAAATTAGCTTTTTACCCTCTTTAATAACTTGTGACTATTTCTTACATAAATTTTTCTCTTATTCTTTTATATTTAGCTTTTTTGGCTTTTATTCATGTTATATTGCTTCTACATGTACATTGGTATACATTATGTAATATATATTGCATAACTGCATAATTATAAACATATATGCTTTGTATGTTATATATAGAGACATAGATAGAGCCTAGATTCTCCAATGAGAAAATATTTTTTTCTTTTTTAAATTAGTATGATCTTGCTTAATATTAAACATTCCACATCCATATATTTTCCTGAAACAGTATTAACATTATTTTTAAAGTCATTTATCAGTTTTTGCTCTAATTGTCTTATGATTTTTATCATGTTCTCTTTCTCTAGCTACATAGCCACAACTTTTTAATATGGAAGTAAAATACTTCAAATAACATTGACTGAAAAAATATCTTCAAATGTTTTTAAGTTTATTTGCATTTATTTTGGTCTTCATGACTTATCCTGTATTATAGAATATTTAAACTGAGATACACTAGGGAGCTTCTCAGTGGAAACATGTAAGTCACTTAGTATAATCCATGTAGTCAAAAATTAAAGGGTTTGAATAAATTGGAACATTGCATAAATTGGTATACATTAGATAGCTATTAAAATAGTAATGAGCATGCATTTAAATATACATAAAATGGTGGAACTTATATTAGCCAATGAAAGACAGTTTTAACATGCTAAAGGTCGTATAAACAAAAACCTCACAACAAGTGATGAGGATGACATATCCATGTTTGTGAAATAATTGGTAAAAGTCACATATCCATTTTGTTACTTACATATAATCTCTAGCATAAGCTAAATTTATTAATAGTGGTTCAAGATTCAGACTAGAAAATCAACTCTTTAGAAAAAGAGAAGTACATTTGATGTAAAATTACTGTAAAAAAATAACCTAGTAGGGTCTCAGTTCTAACTTGTAATCTATGTAGTTAATTTACATGACTATTTCAATAGACAAAATGAACTCTTTGAAGATAAAGAGCATTAAATAAAATAATCAGTTAAATTTTCCTTTATTATAATTTATTTATGTCTAAGTGTGTTGTCAGAAAGTATAAATATTTAAAATTACATTTAAAACTTTTGGAGAGATAATAGGCTTTTCAATTTGATGTAAAGGTAAATGGATTACGTTAAGAGATTTATATTACTTGGAATAAGTATCCTTTTACATACAAGTCATTTATTTATTTTCTTTAGTAAAGTAGTCCCATGAGAGAAGTATATCGATGAGTATAATGACTTCTCATTTCTGTTTTTTTTTTTTTTTTCCTTTTCACCATGGTCAATTTACTTGACTCTATTGTTCTTTGCTCCCCTGTCTGTAAATACTTATTTCTCCTTGACCTTTCAATACTAGTGAACTGTTTTGGCCACAGAGGAGACATAAAAAGGAGTATATACAGATGACTATAGCTTTACTGTGAGAGCTCTCTTTGTTAGCAGTTCACAAACCTCTTCTCCAGATTGCTTCAATTATAGAGGAAGTTCAGTGTGATTCCTGGACTTCATGATGATAGAGTTTCTATTTTTCTCCAATCTAAATCAAAATTTATCTGTAACACATAGCAGAAAGACTTTAATATTTAAACATAAAAATATTTTCCTATATGACCACAAATCTTTTACATTTAAACAAATATTAATGCTTTATTATTTAATATAGGATAAATTTTAATATTTTGAATCAATAAGTCAATCACAATTATGATGCAGTGAAACCAGGATAGAATACATAATTTCATGGAAATTAGAATTTTTTCTTTTTCATATACAATATTTTTAGTATTTTTTTTTCTTTTTTAAATCAAACTTTACATAAAAAGCAAAACATTCAGAAAAGATTAAAAACTCATAAGGTGATAAAACTTTTCATGTCTCTAAAATACATGAAAAACATAAAAAATAATATCTAAAGCTCCTCAAACCAGATTAGGCTCAGGTACAGATGCAGAAAGCACAGTAGGTCACAGCTAATGCCCACAAATGCACTATTGCCACCGCAAATTTCTGCTACACAAATCTTCTGCAGTTAAACCAGAAGATATTTTTTGGGGGGTATGTGTGTGTGTGTGTGTGTGTGTGTGTGTGTGTGTGTGCTTCAAATCACTCTATTCACCCATCATATTTCAATGAAATAAGAATGTTTTTACTTGAAGTTCACTAATGAGTGAGTACATGGCCTGCTTATCCTTCTGGGTTTGTGAGACCTCTCTTAGGAGAATATTATACAACTCTATTTGCCTGCAAATTTTAGAATATCATTTTTTCTTACTGTGGAGTAGTACTTCATTGTGTAGATGTATCACAGTTTGTTAATCCATTCCTCAACTGAGGGGCATCTAGGTTGTTTCCAGGTTCCTGTATTACAAATAATGCTGCTATAAACATGGTTGAACTAATGCTTTTGGGGTTTTAGTGTATGTCTTTAAGGTATATGCCCAACAGTGATATTGCTGGATCCTTGGGGAGGTTGATTCCCAGTTTTCTGAGAGATTGCCATGATGCATTACAGAGTGGCTGAACAAGCTTACACTCCCACCAACAATAAAAGAGTGTTCCCCATGCTCCACATCCTCTCCAGCATAGCCTATCATCTATGTTTTTGATCTTAGCCATTCTGACAGGTGTAAGGTAGTATCTCAAAGGTGTTTTGATTTGCATTTTTCTGATGGCTAAAGATGTCGAGAACTTTATCAAGTGCCTTTCAGCCATTTGTAAGTATTCTGATGAGAATTCCCTTTTTAGGTCTGAACCCCATTTTTGGATTGGGTTATTTAAGGCTTTGGGCTATGGTTTCTTGAGTTCTCTATATATTTTAGAAATTAGTCCTCTATCACTTGTAGGTTTGGTGAAAATCTTTTCCTATTTGGTAGGGCATCATTTCGTCCTATTGACTGTGTCCGCGCTTTACAGAAGCTTCTCACTTTCAGAAGGTCCCAAATATTGATTGTTGTTCTTATTGTCTGTTCCACTGGTGTTCTATTTAGGAAGTGGACACCTGTGCCAATTGGTTGGAGGGTATTTCCCACTTTCTTTTCTATCAAGCTGAGTGTGGCTAGGTTTATGTTGAGGTCTTTGCTCCACTTGGATTTGAGTTTTGTGCACGATGATAGGCATGGATGTATTTGTATTTTTCTACATACTACCAACATTTGTTAAATATACTATCCTTTTTCCATTGAATATTTTGGGCCTTTTTGTCGAAGGTCAGGTGTTCATAGGTTTTTGCGTTAATGCCCAGATCCTCAATTTGATTCCATTGATCCACAAGTCTGTTTCTTTTTTTTTTTTTTTTTTTTTTTTTTTTTTTTTTTTTTTTTTTTTTTTTTTTTTTTTTTTTTTTTTTTTTTTTTTTTTTTTTTTTTTTTTTTTTTTTTTTTTTTTTTTTTTTTTTTTTTTTTTGTATTTATCAAAAAAAAACACTAAAAAGAATTTAAAATGCAGAAGAGTTAACAATAACTATACAGAGGATAAGAATCATAAGCATGGCTTATCAAGGGTAGAAACACAAATAATA
>PVIH01013064.1:40486-60357 GCA_004025045.1 Sigmodon hispidus | reverse complement strand
TATTTTCTTTGTGTTCATCTTTCCCTCTGAATTTTTTTTTCCATCCCTGTATATCCTTATTCAAGGTCTCTTCCCCCTCCCAACACATCTGGTCATTTTTCTTCTCTGCAACTCCCCATCCCCTCCCTGGGCAGGGAGCAGACAGTCCTATGGTCCCACTGACCCAATAATGCTTAGATCAGTCTCCACTCCTGGCCAAATCCAGTTCTTTCCCCCCTCCCTCAAGAGTGAGTCAGGTGTTCCTATAGTTGGACTGGGGTTTGAAGGGTCAATCCAGGGTGTTTCTGATCCCAAGCTGTTCGGTGGTTGTGGTTTGCCGCTTGGGCATGTTTGGCTTTTTTTTCTTGTTTGTTTGTTTAGAGACCACTAGTGAGTGAGTACATCCCCTGCTTATCTCTCTGAGTTTGTGAGACTTCGCTCAGGAGGATATTCTCCAAATCCATCCATTTGCCTGTGAATTTTCGGATATCATTTTTTCTTACTGCTGCGTAGTATTCCATTGTGAAGACGTACCACAGTTTGGTAATCCATTCTTCAGTTGAGGGACATCTAGGTTGTTTCCAGGTTCTTGCTATTACAAATAATGCTGCTATGAACATAGTTGAGCTAATACCTTTGGAGGCACTAACACATTTTCTAACACTGCATTCCTTGTGTACATATACTTCATCATGGTGTGTTCTTTTGTTAATATGGTCTTGAGTCCTGTTTGCAGTATTTCTTGTTGAAATTCTGCCGTGGTTGGCATTAGTGATACTTTAACGTAATTTTCAGTTTTTGTCTTGTCTTAACATTTATTTGTAACATTTCATGTGCTTCATAGAAAAGATTAGAGTGTTTACACTTTCTTTTTAATATTTGGAAATGCTGTCTAGATCAGTGGGATTATCCAGTCTTTGAAAATTTGGTAGAATTCTCTGGTTGAAGCTTGGTGTCTATTTGTCAGGATGGTTTCTTAGTCATTTTTTCTGCATCACAGATATTGGTGTACTTAGGCCTACTAATTCTAAGAGATTCAGTTTATAATTTGTTCTGGAAGATTAGCAATTTTACCTTTTCAAGTTTGTGTTTATAGAGGTATCTAAAGTAGACCTTTGAAAACCTTTGAAGTGGCTTTCTCTCTTTGTCACTATCTCCTTCATTTTTGTTTTTGTACTCTTGTGATTTCTTTTATTTTAATGTTTACTAATGTTTGTGTAATTTTAACTTAAGTTTGGAATTATTAACCAGGTACAAAGAATTGTATTCTTTTAGGCCATGTTTCATCTTTTACTTTCTTTTGATTTTCTTGATTCTTCTTATTTTTTTTGGGGGGGGTGTTAAATGTTGTTTAGTGTGATAGGTTTTTCTTTGGATGCTGCTTTCATTGCATGACATAAATTTTGATATAGAGACAACAGTATTCTATGGATTATCAGATTCAGTGATTTTTATTACAATTTTAAAGAAATTATATAATTAAGTCTGCATTTCTTTTTCACATGAATGACTTAATGGAAAATTCAAAATTTTGGACAGGAATGATGGGATGGAGATAAAGAGCATTAGCTGCTCTTGCAGACAACCTGGATTTGGATCCCACCACTCACATGGTGGCTTGTGACCATCCATAATTTCAGTTATATGGGATACCATGCCCTTTTCTGACATTTGTGAGCACCACACATATATGATGTACAATTGTATGTGAGGCAATATACTCACACCTTAAAGTAAAATGAATAAATCCAAAAAATTAAAAAGTTAATTTTGGTTTAAAAGACTATTTTTAAAAGTGACATTTGCATTTTTAGGGAAGATTCTGTATTTCTTACGATTGTTCTAACTCACTCTTTAATAATATCAATGCTTTGCATTACTCATAAGGTTGTATAAGCTCTTTGGTCCCTACAAAAACTTGAGGTGTTACAGGTAGGATGGGGAACTTGATATATTCTCCAGATGAAAGATGTTATTTCCCCTTACACATTTAATCACGCCATTTCCTAGTACTGGTATTTTCTTTTGTTATTTGATGAAGAAGAGATTTTGTGGTACCTATGAAAGTACCAAATACTTTCAGAAACTTGATTGCTATAATATGTGTTATTTCAAATCATATGGATTACTCACAAAATTATATATACATGTATTTTAAGAAAATTCAAGATGGGAGCTGAAAAGTTTGCTCAGTGCCTAAGCGATCTTATGCTCTTGTATATATACATGCAGGCAAAACCATTCTTAACCATAAAATAATAAAAAAAATAAAATGTAAAGAGCATAACATTTCTTTTGAGTAATCAGGTGCCTTACTTCACATGGGAATACAGGATACTGTATCTCTAATTTCATCAATGGAAACTGAGTAATTAGATTTAGATTGTGATATTCTTATGTCTTAAGGGCAAGACTCATATTTTGAATATATCCTTTAAGCAACAATATGTATTGAGGGTATGTTAGATGTATACATGCTTTTGTTACCTTTCTAAATTGTTAAATATATATTTTGTGATTTCATTAAGATTCTTACAAGTAATATTTTTTCGTTTTATTGTTTTTTGAAAATCAATATTAAACTTTATATAAAAAGCAAAACATTCAGAATAGATAAAAAACATACAGTAATAAAACTTCTCTTTAAAATACATGAAGCATAAAAAATGAAAACTAAAGCTCCTCAAGCAAGGTTAGGCTCAGCTACAGATAAAGAAAGCACAGTACATTACATCTAATGCCCACAGATGCACTATGGCCACCACAAATTTCTGGTAAGCAACCCTTCTATAGTCAGACCAGAAGTTTTGTTTTGTTTTTTTTTTGTGTGTGTGTGTGTGTGTGTGTTTCAAATCACTTTATTCACCCATCATCTTTCAATGAAAAAAGAAATGTACTAATGAGTGAGTACATCCCCTGCTTATCCTTCTGGGTTTGTGAGACCTTACAAGTAATATTCTTATGGATGTATGGTATTTCTTGAATGCTGAATTTTACATTGTTTGAAAATTTGTGATGAACACCTTGGTGCACATGACTTTGGGAAGATTTTTGGATTGGCCCTCTAGCTCAGATCTCTAGAATATGAATGAAAAGTATTAATTTATTGAATGGCAACTAAATGTATTGTTATATGCCTTTGCCCGTTTGTTGCTTAATTAGCAAAATGTAAGGATAGACATACCATGATTTCTGGGCTGTCTGTTATTAAAGTGATAAAAGATGAAAAAGCACTTTGATATCATGAAGGTAAAACCATGCAGTTTTTATATTATTAAAAACATGAACTTTTCTCCATTTTTTCCTAGGTTACATTAGAGAATTAGTATTTAAAGAGTCATAAATTTCCTTGTTGATTTACAGATGTTACTTTTTTTTTCTTCTGAGATTATAAGATTTTCATTGCCATATTGTGTTAATGTTCTTTTTTTCAGATGTTAATTTTCATTCAAAATTTTGTTCATATTTTTAGTAGAAATAGCTCAGTTTCCATATGATCATATCCATTCATGTTTTTACTATATAATCACTTATGGATAAATATAGTTTTCTAATTTTTATGACATGTTATAATTTCCCACGATTACAGGCTTGTGAGACTGTATCTCTGCTTCAGCAACTCTGGACAGAAGGATCCGACATCCGACAAGTCCTTTGTGTCACTTCCTGCTCCCTCTCCTTGGATATGTACCACTGCTTTTTAGAAAACAGAGAGAAGAAAGCATCCAAGCAGACAGACAAAGTAAAAAAGGTGTGCTTGTTATGTTGGGGCACACTATTGCTTTTTTATTTTTATTTTTTTACCTTTTAGCTTCATTTCTACTCCGTTGTCCTCAGGGTGGCAGTTTATAATATTGTCTTCAGAGTAGGTTGCTTAGACAGAAGAGAGTATTTGGCATGTAGCTCCGCCCACCTAAGGTCCTATGAAACCTCTACTTCATTACTTTGTTTATTAGCTTAAATATGTAGTCCCTGAAAAATATTGAATCATGCCATATTCCAACTTCTGCAAAGCTAGGAGCTTACTTTCCCCTTTAACTCAAACATATTAATCACGACCTAGTTTCTAGGTAAATAATGTCTCAGAAATACAGCGTCTGTACGTGTGGAATCCTCACGTAGAAAGCTTGGCTACAGAATTTATGCTTCTATAAATTGAGTGTGTAGTCTCCCAGCCTACCATTCCCTACTTACCTTCTTTATTTTCTTCAGAAAAACTATAGTTGTTTAACCTTGAAGGATATGGAAGACTTTTGTAAGCTGCATTGCCTCAGTGTGGCTTTCCAATGCCATCTACCACTTTCCCAGAGAGCTCGCTCAAGATTCATCACCTCTGGTTGGATTCAGCACCTCAAGACTGTCTTCAAAATGGTAAATTCTTTTTTGTTTTAGCTGCTTGATTCATAAAAACCACACTAACTTTCAGAACAGGTTTATACAGGGTAGTGTTAAATGGCCTTCAAAGGTCAGCTTGCTGAAGCCAGTCACCATCTTTCTAGTTTTAACTGTTAGCTAAGGGAAAGAGGGTGAAAGTGCTCACTTGGGAGACTCTTACTTTAACTCTGTAAACCATACCACTGAGCAGACTCCTGTCCACTGTGGCCAGAAGTAAGTGCTATTTGTGCAGACATTCTGCCTGTGGAACATCACTGCACAGCCATTAGTTGATGGAGACCAAGCATCAGCATAGGTTGATGGGAAACATTTTGTTCTTTCTAGAACCCTTAGCATCCCAACACTTGACAACACAAAAGTAAACAAGAAAAACTAAGTAAAGAACAGAGACACATTCAAAATTCTGAAAAAAAAAGCCTACTTTTTGAAATTTTTGGATCACAATAGTAGAAAACAGTCGATAGTAATTAAATAGATACTTCTTTAACTCATGACCAAAAAGCTTTTCTTTTGAGAGAAGGTCTCACTGTATGGTCTGAGACTGATTGTGTAACATAGACTGACCTCAAACTTTGAGCAATCCTCCTGCCGTAGCCTCTCAAGTTCTAGGATTATATGCTGTTTAAATTCATTTCTAGAGTAAGTTTTATTTTATGTAATGCTTCAGTTTTGGGGGTCATTTTTTATTTAATTTTTTAAAAGATATACCAATCACAGTTTCCCTTTCTTTCCCACCTCCCACGCACCCCCATCTACCTTTCAGAGAGGGTAAGGCCTCCCATGGGAAGTCAACAAAGTCCACCATAGCAAGTTGTACAAGACCAAGTTCCTCTTCTCTGTGACCAAGGTATCCCTCTATAGGGAATGGTCTCTAAAAATCCAGTCCATGCACTAGGGATAAATCCTGAGGGCTGCCAGAGGCTCCACGAACTGCCCAAGCCACACAATTTTCGGCCACATTCAGAAAGCCTAGTTCAGTTCCATTCAGGTTCCCCAGCTGTCAGTCCAGAGTCAGTGAGCTCCCAGTAGCTCAGGTCAGCTGTCTCTGCGGGTCTCCTCATCATAATATTGACTCCTTTACTCATATAAAATTCTTTTTCTCTCTCTTCTGCTGGACTGGGAGCTTGGCCCAGTGCTCAGTTGTGGATCTCTGCATCTGCTTTCATCAGGTGCTGGGTGAAGCTTCTATGATAATATTAGGGGACTCATAAATTTGATTACAGAGGAAGGCAAGTTCAGGCACCATCTCCACTATTGTTTAGAGTCTTAGCTGGGCTCATTCTTGTGGATTGCTGAGAGTTTCCCTAAAACAAGGTTTCTTCCTAACCTCCAAATGACTCCCTCTATCAAGATATCTATTTTGTAAGAGAGACATCTATGGATCCCCCAGGGAAGGGGAAAAGAATAAGATCTCCTGAGTAAATTGGGCGCATGAGGTGGGGCTGTAAGGGGAAGTAGGAAGAGAACATGAGGGAACAGGATGGTAGAGTTGGGGAAATGCTTCAGTTTTTAAGGACCAACATAATCCTTATTTAGTCTAAATGGGTTTACATGCAAATGAGAATTGGGACAGTCCTTCCATTTGCCTTTCATTTGGATTAGGGATGTGTGTGGAGTCATCCTACGTATTAATGTGGACTTGAAGGCTACAAACAATTTCATCTCTATTTATTTTTGATTTTCAGAAAAGGTGGTGCGAGTATTTCATCCTAAGTAATGTACAGATGTTTGAATTTTGGAATCTGAATTTACTTCACCTTTCTGATTTAAGTGATGAGCCTTTGTTGAAGAATATTGCTTTTTACTATGAAAATGAAAATGCAGAAGGTATCAGCTTCCTATATAGTAATATCACTTGCTTTTAGAGAGAAAGCTCATGAGCAATTTCAAGCTTCAAATCTATTTCTTAAATGACTGTTGTATGAATAGTAATTATTTTCCAGTTCCCCAGTCTTTGTTTATAATTCTTATTTCTGGCAATCAGAATGAAATAGTAATCCAAAATATTTTTCAACTTAATATTACTCTGTGGTGGGAATGTTTGTCTATATGCTGTAAATAAAAGCACTGTTTTAGCCTGTGGCGAACATCATAGCAGAAGGCAGAAAATCAAAGACAGGTAGGCGAGGGCAGAGTTAAGAAAGACTCGGTTTATTTTTTAAGTTTTATGAATAATATGATATGTATTTGTCGTAGTTCTTTAAGTTATAGTAGAATTCGGTAGTAAGTTCATATTTTCTTGTGTTTGTTTTTGTTATTGCTGTTTTTTATTCTTAGGATGGAGCATTTTATTAGTATTTTAAGTATTTCAAGGTTACAAAATATGCATTTGTTAAAACCATTCATTAAATTTAGGTTTAATTTTGCTATTTAAAAACTCACCAGTTTTTTTTTTTTTCAGAATCTTCCATTTATCGAAACAAATTTATAATGTATGTCCTTATGATTTTCAGGAATTTCATTCATATCTATTATAATGTTAGTGTTTCAATTTCTAGTTTTATTGAAGTAGGTCTTCCTTTTTTTGTTTTTTATTTAAAAAATAAAAAGAAAGACTCCATCCAGCTGCCAAAGAAGAAACATATGAGAGGCCCAGGTGAGGTGTGGCTATAGCCACGTGGCCAGGAAAATTAATGGAAATAGGTTGAATTAAGATGAAAGAGCTATCTAGCATTGTGCCTGAGACAGGCCAAACAAGATGAGATTAATATAAGCATCTGAGTCATTTTTGGGGGGAAAGTGGCCTTGGGCAGATTGAGCCTCTGGCCTTTATGGGGATAGAAACCTGGTACAACATTACTCCATAAACATTTTTGTTAAAAGCATGTGTTTATGTGTTTGACATTTAATAACCGTTTTTATTCATGCATGGTACATAATGTTTATTTATAAAATTGCTCTCATGAATGCAAAATTTTCCCAATTATTAGATATTTAGGGTTTACATTTTTTCAAAAGATGATCTCTATGCCTTCCTTGTGTAATTTGGGGGATATTTTTTGTTAGAATAAATTTTTTTGTGTTTCTATAGTCCAAGGAAAAAAATACATTTTGGAAGAATAACACTTGTTTGAGTAGCATTGAAATGTGTCTGATGTCAAGATGCGGTCCTTTCATATTGTAGGCACTGGAATAAATTAGCTACTTATAAAATAGTGATTCTTTGCTAATTATTATTTTAGTGTTATTCAATGTTATTTGTTAAAAAGCTATATGTGTATAATAATTTTACTATCTTAAAAATAATTAAATCTCCACTGTTGGTTATTAGTTAAGACATTACTTTTTAATATTAAGTTGTCAAACAGAAAAGCAAAATCAGTTTCAGGATATGTCATGGCCTTGTCCACAGCTGTGATAGTTTCCATTTAGATTCAGAGGGAAGCCCATTGAAAATTCCACTCTTTGCCTCTTATTTCATCCCTCTGAATTTTTTTTTCCATCTCTGTATATCCTTATTCAAGGTCCCTTCCCCCTCCCACCACATCAGGTCATTTTTTCTTCTCCACAACTCCCCATCCCCTCCCTGGGCTGGGAGCAGACAGTCCTATGGTCCCACTGACCCAATAATGCTTGGATCAGTCTCCACTCCTGGCAGATGCAGTTTTGTCCTCCCTCCCTCAAGAGTGAGTCAGGTGTTCTATAGTTGGAGTGGGATCCGAAGGGTCAGTCCAGGGTGTCTCTGATCCCAAGCTGTTCAGTGGTTGTGGTTTGCCTCCTCTTATTTCAGAGCCTGGTGACTTTAGTGAAGCTGTATGCCGCTATTCATGTGTCAGTGCTTCTTATTACAGAATATTTTTAATTATGATTCAGGCCTGGATTTGAATGTAGGAGATGTCATCATGAAGGAGTACGTACATCTCTGGGACACTGTGTCAAAGTTGGTCAGACAGTTTGATGTAGGGAAACCATTTCCTTTGAGAACAACAAAATGTCATTTTCTTAAAAAGACCTCATCACCAATCAAAGGTAACTTATTCCTAACTTAAATTGAGGGGAAAGCTTTGAAAACTACAAGTAGAAATAATTTTCTAGCATTTGTTTGTTTAAATAATTGTCATGTCCATGTGGTAGTGTACTTTGATTAATATTGAAAATTTATATGTTGTTTGTAATTACCTTTACCAATTTAAAAAATCAAAAACAAATGAGAGTAACTTCTATTTGTACCAGTATGACCTTTGTCAACTGAAAGTGTCAGTATTCAATTACATAATGATAGCTCCTCTCCAAACAATAGAATAGGGGAAGCCTGCAAGGCACCTGGGGGAAGCTGAGAACCATCTAAGCCAGCATAGACTAACATCATACCATTCTCAGAATCTGTGTTATATAGTAACAAAACCAACAGTAGGCATGTGTTGGACACAATATGAGATGCCAAAAAAGAAGAATCAGGAAGGCCCTTTAGAAAGCCTTTGCCTAAATCACAGCATTTATATTTGCTGTGCTCAGATGTACAGAGTGTCTTTGGTGACAGGCACAGGAGATGAGGCCAAAGCCAGGATACAACTGATAGTCTTCAGAAAGCCCAGGTCCCTAGGATCAAAGGTCATCTCCCCCTAGACTTGCTTGCTATTCAGTGAGCAGAAGTAATAAAGGAGTCACACTGGGTCTGGAACATATTAAATTACTCTTGAGAATATGGAGCTTATAGTGTGAGGCCACAAAGCCACTCCAGCCCAGTAAATGAAAGTGATTGGAATGATCTGGCAAATTATTATGAGGAACAAATCATAAACATTAGTTTTATATATAGGCTCGTGTGTCAAAGATGAATTTTGATAGAATTTATGAAAGAATGGAGGAATAACTAAGAATACCTTAGCTGCAGACTTAGAACTGATAACTTCTGTTTTTTTTAATCATCACAATTATTACATACTTTCTGGATGTAATTTGAAAAAATTTAAGAGATTAAATATAAAATGAGAAATGAGAAAAATAATAAAAACTCTAAAACAAGATTCATTCCCACAACCAAACTTGTAGAAATCAAAATCCTGAGTGGGTTTAAAAGCTGATTGGATATTAATAATGGAGACTTTTGAACCCCATAAATAAGTAGAAAAAGAGTCACACTTAGGATTGGAGATACTCCTCACTGGCAATGTGTCCTAACATGTATGAGGGCACAGGCTCAGTTTCCAACACAAGAAAACAAAATAGGTTAAAATTTCCATTATGACAAATGACATAAGCTAGTTACAGAAAGAAAAACACTGTGTGATGCCATTTACAAGCACATTCTTAAAAACACACAGTAGAGCAAAGCTGATAGGTTGTTATATAGGGAGCAGTGTTAGAGAATGGAAAAATGTAGATCAAAGAGTACAAATTTACACTTCTGAAAGATACTAGGTCTAGGTTGTACTTGATGAGGGTAATGCATTCTATGAGGGTTAACACTAATCACAATACATATTCCATTATATACATTAGTAATTAAGGAAAGTAAAAATTTTTAGGCAATCACAATACTAGAAAACCTCACAAAAACGTACAAGGAAATAGAGACAATATTTAATATAGTGGAGATTTTTATGGTGTGTGTTTCTTGAGATAAGGTGCTATGTAGTCTGGACTAGTCTTGAACTCACTAGGTATTCAAGGTTGAGTTTCTGATCATCCTGCCTCCACTTTCCTTGTGCTTATATGACAGACATGTACCCACCTGCCCAACTAATACTATTTACATGTATCATCAATCAATCTATCTATATCTATCTATCTGTCTATCTGTCTATCTATCTATCTATCTATCTATCTATCTATCTATCTATCTATCATCTTTCTCATCATCTCATCTATCTATCATTTATCTGTGATATATTTTTCTCTTTCTATCTATCATATATCTGTCTATCATCTAGCTGTCTATGTCTCAAGATAAGTGTATTAAAGCATGGTATATATCTTAAATAATTATCCAATTTATATTCAACATGCAATCTATTAAAAGACGTGGAGAATGAAAGCCAACCTTTAGTTTATTTGGAAACTTAAAAGGAAAGAAGGTATTGATGTGAGTGGAGTGATGTTTGAAGAAGTGATGACCTAACATTTACTTGAATTAATGACAAATTTTACACATTGAGAATTTCAGTTGAGGTTAAGAAATGCAGGAATATAACAAACTGGAAAAATACACTTCTAAGACACACAAAGTAAAAGTATGACATCTGAAAAGTACAGAACATCTCAAAGAAATGAGAATTGTCTATAAAGGAAGGGAAGTTATCCAAGTGACAGATTTATCAGTAGTGATGAAATTCAGAATGTAGCAGAATTATATGTAATTATTAAATTGTGAGGGATAGTATCATATTTGCAGAAAAACAAAAATTGATTTAGGCATTGTAGCATTCTTAGTATTATAATAAATTTCAGGGAAAATTATTTAGAGGATATATCAAAAGAACTGTTTATTGACAGCTTAAGATACATACATATGTACATATATACATACGTGTGTGTATTCTTATCTTCTATGACAATGAGTCCCATCAGGAAAAGAACACTTGTGCAAGAATTTTACTGGGATAGCCAGGAAGTGGTTTCAGTTAGAGTAGGGCAGGAAATAAAGAGCATCATGTAGAACCTGTCTATGAGTAGGTTCCTACTTTGGGAGACATGGGGTGAACTGGGAACTTAGAGGTGGGGTTCACACTATCTTGGAAATAACTCTTGTAAGAACAAGAGAGCTGGGGTATTTATTCCCCAGTTCCTATCAAGATTTTGGCTAAGGGTTGTTCTCAGTGCGTCTGCTTTGATCTCTGTGAGCTATATGGAGAAAAGTACTTCAGCAAGTATTTACAGGAGGTATCCCAGGAAACAAAGGAATAGTGAGCATTGGGAGAGTTAGGAATAATATTTTAAATAAAAAGCATTTATTAGCCAATTGTTGCAGCTATAAGATGTATCTGATCTATTTATTATCTATCAGCCAATCTATCATTTATTCATCTATCAATCATCAGTCTATAATCTACATACTTACCATCTATCAGCTGTCTGATTTATCATTTTTGTCATTGATATATCTGTTTTTGCATAAGCTTGTATATAAAACAAAAGGAAACTCAAAGAGAGTATTGCAATAATACCATTCTCATCACTTTTGGTTTGTCCTAATTTTAATCTCAATTTTTCACTGTGTATATAATCTCTCAGATTGCTATCTTTAGATTCTATATTGCTTTGTACCTCAAAATAAAAGAATTAAACATTGAACATAAACACACAGGAAGTATTTATCATCTATCAATAGTCTGTCATCTTCAACATTAGACTTATCTATCTAGCTATGTATCTATCAAGTTATTTGTCGGGCCACCCAGTCACCCACTTATTTAATTTGTGTGCTTATTTGCTCAGTTATTATTAATTTATTTATTTTCTACTGTGTTTCAAAAGTCTCAATGTAAGAAATAATTTTATGAGCAGAATTGGAATTAAAATATAAGTTAAGTGAATATAAAATGTTTTTTACTGTGAAATTTTGGTAAACAATATATTGTCTTTCTTTCTGAAAATTTCACACTCAACTTGATTATATTTTCATTATTGTTGTTTACAGAAAGTTCCCAGGAGAAGATTCCAAATTTAGGGTTTATTCCAGTGTCATGTAATTTAGTTAATGACTTTACTGGAGACATCTTGAAAGACTTGCCTTTTCTAAAGAGGTAAGACTACCATATGTTTTAATAAATACTTTTTTGGCATGGATAATAGTTATTTGTTAAATATTCTTTGAGAAAGCATTTTCTTAATAAACTCCAGAAACATGACACATTTAAGATAGTAAATTACATGCAATATATATTTTGCCCATCTTTATGTCATTTGTATGATTTTAATTAGAGAACAAAGCATTCTACCTTTATCTTTAAATTAATGGGATAAGGAATGTTTGAGAGTATTGTAGACATGAAGTAGTCCTGGCTTCTGAAGCTCCTAATAAAATGCTGTTTCAGGCAGTTTACCACACCTGTATCCTAGGAAGAGGAGAAGGAACTATGTTTGGCTTTCATAGTTATAAAATGTGTTGGATTTGGAGGCATGAGATTTGAAATATGCTTATATTTCTTTTTGTCTCACAGTGATGATCCTATTGTTACCTCACTGGTGAAGCATAAGGAATTTGATGAGCTTGTGCACTGGCATTCCCACAGACCCCTCAGTGATGATTATGATAGAACAAAGGCCAATTTTAATGGTGAGCTTGCTGATTCTGTTAAAATAATTTAAACCTACTTCACTCTACCCTTTATTTCAAGAACACATTATGAGCACAAATAAAAAGTTTTGGGGAAGAATAGTCAACAAGACATTCACATGGACAACAGGAAGGATAATAACAGGGAATCCATCCTTTGTTTTTTGGTGGTTATTCATAAAGATGCTGTAGGTGTCTTAGGCAGAGGAGTGCATATGTGATCTTTGTCTCATGAGCTTGACACTGTGTTGGAGAAAGATGGTTTGTAGTTTAAGAAAACAGGATGTTCTTTGAAATCTAACATATAGCAATTAAGTTCTCTGCTCTATGGTTGTGGGCCAGGACAAAGGCCTTCCTTTATCTTACCCAGTAATTCAAGGAACCAGAGTGTCTCATATGGTTTTCTTCTTTGATGTTTCCTATCTTTACTCCTTACCACTAATACTGACTGATGGACTGTGGAGGAGAGATCTCCATTATTTTCAGTTGTGTACCCAGTGGTGTGCTCACAGGGCTCCACTGATAGTTGTTCAAACATGGAAACAAACTCATAGTTCTCAATAATACTAATTATCAGAATCAAAACAAAATACATGAGTTTGGGGAAAAGACTTGTAGGAAAGTCCTAGAGATGACAGGTTAAATAGTATAGAAGAGAATGGGAGTAATTAACTAGAGTATATTCCATCCATTGTCAAAGAACACAGTGTAACCAGTAAAATTAAACAACGTTCTTAGTATTTGCTTTTGGAAGTAGGCTATAAAAAATTGTTTTGAAAGTGTTTGAGCTCCTGGGAGTTGTTGGCCAGTGGAAGAATCCTTTACTTGCATAAATGAAAGACTAGGTTTAATTCCACAGGCTCTATCTATCTATCTATCTACCTATCTATCTATCTATCTCTCTATCTCTCTATCTATCTATATTTGAAAAATTGCCACCTTTGTAGATTTGTTAACAGTTATTCTATGGATGAGACAGGTCAATTTAAGATACTTCTTTGGCAAAACTGATCATACAAAATTGCTCTTCTATACTAAAAAGAATAGTACCCATATATGGAATGGTGTGAAGAGTTATAAGTGCTGCTGAGATATCATACTTTTACATTTTAATTGTTTTTAGAACATTCAAGAGACCCTCATTGTCTTAGAGGTGTGCAGAAGTTTCAAGTTTTTCAACGGTTTTATGGGAACTCATTAGAATCCGTCTCTTCCAAGTTCATCACAACTCAAGGAGCCAAGCCAAAAAAGTATTGCAATAAGTCCAGGAGTACAAAGGCACATGTAAGTTACTGCAATTTTTATTATAATAGGAAACACTCTCTTGGTTCTATTCTTTATTAAATTGATGTTTGCTCATCCCATTGATTGTTTCTTTATATGAGATGGCATCCATAAATATATATGGTGTGTGTGTGTGTGTGTGTGTGTGTGTGTGTGTGTGTGTGTGTGTGTAGTGGTTTGAATTTGAATGAGATTACTTCCATAGTCTCAAGTATTTGAATGTGTGGGTGCCAGTTAGCTTGGGGAGGCTTGAGAAGTTGGCCTTGTTAGAGGAAGTGTATCACTGGAGGCCCGTTTTGAGAGTTTAAAGTATTGCAATTTCTGCCTGCAGTTTCATATGCAAACTTTCAGCCTCTACCTTCAGGTGCCATGCTTCTGCACTGTCATCATGAATTCTTATCCCTCTGCAGTCACAAGCTCAAATAAACTCTTTTTTTTTTCTATAAGTTGTCTTGATCATCATGTCTTATTATAGCACAGAGAAGTAACAAACACAAAGAGTAATCACATTTATTGTGATACCTGCTAAGAAAGTCTAGCATGTATGATCTTCTCCACTCAATAACATATGCTTATTTGGAGAAGCAAACAAAGCAATAACTGACTAAAGGCTTGGCTTAAAGTTTTGCAGTAATATTATTAAAATCTAGGCAATTAGCTAATTTCAATCAGAGTGTTTTTTCACAAATCTATCAAGAATAACCATGGAACATATGGGTTTCTTTGCTTGAATTATACAGATTTTCTATACTTTTTTCAAAGCATTTAAATAATGCATTCACCATTTTTTTCTGGTACAAAGTTAAAATTGCTCATTTCATCTTTCTATAAATTACTTTCCTTAATTTTACTGTTTATCATACTGGTATTATTATTTTTCTATCAATTCATAACCAAAGGCCATAATTGAGGATCAAATATAGGAGATGAAAGACCAAGTTATTTCTAGAGTAAAGTACTAATATTATGATGTTAGTATTTCCGATAATATTACCATAAAAGCATAGATTATACTTTAAAATTGATCTTACTAATTTGAAGATGAAGGTGAAGGTCGTACTTTAAATGTTTGGCAGTTTGTAAGCATTTAGTGGGTGGCAGAGCTGAGGATCTGAAGTAGGCTCTTATTTTATGGAAACTTTCTGAATATCAGCTGTTTTAATATAGTACCCATAACTGACAGGAAGAGTGATAGGCCAGCCTTACCAAAGGGAATTAGCATAGCAAAGGCATCAGAAGTGAAGTCTATGAAGATCCCACACAGAACACAAAAAGATTTTAAACACTCATTTCTGAATACTCATTTCAGAAAAGTTCAGGTCCATAAAAAATCAAGTGCTATTTCTTTGCCTGTTTATCTAACAAATTAACAAGCAGGGAGTTCAAGTTTCACAGCTCTCAGTCGGGTGTTTAACAAACAGCTTTCTCATATAAAGGCTAAAATCATGCAAAGACATCCCAGAGTACCTGATGCTCATGCGAGTGTGAGTTTTCTCTCCTTAGCCTGCTTCACAGACTCACTGAGGAATGGTGACTGGCTCAGCCTTTGCCTGACACGTCAAAAGAATGTCTCAGAATCTCCCACTGCCTCTTCTTTTGGAAGTCAGGATCTTTTCAGTTTTCTACCCAAATCAGTGAACTCTTTGCCTCTTCATTTAGGAATATCAAGAGGAAGAAGCAGAGGAGGAAAAACATGATAAGGTGCAAAAGAAGGAAAACTGTTCCTCTCTTCCTCCTCCTTTTCCTCTTCTCTCTAGCAATGTCCATCTCTGTTAAAAAATAACACACTGGCAAGCATTCTTACCACCCAGCAAAGCAGACTTAAAAAAAGTGTAAGCTTCATCATTCCCAGTCTTAAAAATTAAATGAGCCATCAAAGAAATTCATCATCATTTATAAATAAATATAAATTTACTTTATAAATGTACTCTATGACAAACAGTGTAATACCTCTTCACATTAGAGATAAAGGAACAAAAGTCTGAGACTCTCCTTTGTCCGGCGTACAAAAGTTATGGCAAATCGACCAATAGTGGACACTTACTTGAAAGTTGAAATGATCAGAAACTTCAGATGTTATTGATTTGAATTAGATAGTTTAATAATGTGACCTTATTATAGATTAATGTTTAGATATTAATCCCACGACTAACTTGATTAATGGGGAGTTTTTGTCAGAACTGTTTTGCTAATGCAATTTTCTAATTTGTCCTTTAAACCTATTTATTATTTCTGTTTGTTTGTATGATGAGCATATGTGGTGGGTGCCATATTATGTATGTGGAGGTCAATGGGAGGGGTGTTCTCGTATATATATTGAGGTCAGAAGAAAGCTTTGTGGAGCCCTCTCCTTGTATCTTTTCATGGATTCTGGGGACTGAACTTGAGCATAAGGCTTGCAAGGCAAGCACCTTTAGCTGATGACTTATGCCATTGGTCCTCTGATTTAACCATGTAAAATAAAATAAATGGGGTTGGTAAAATCATAGTAAATGTGGACATATATTATATTTATGTAATTTGAAAACATTTATTTAGGTAAAAATTGTATATCTGATGATCCTTGCTCACTCCTTGCTTTCAGCCCTTTTTATTTCCTCTAAACATTATAGAATAAGTGGCTTTGTCTTAGGGAATCTGGGCAATTTTAGTGCAATTTTTCCTCAAGGATCTCAGTCTAGGAAGGAAGAATAGTGCATGGGAGTACAGATATAGGAAACATTGATGGATAGTTTGGTAGGTGATTGCCAAGGGAGTGATACATTATTATAAGGCATGAGATTCAGAAGGAGCTTCATGTTAGGATCATCATGATCATGTAGGGAGTAGAAAGGTGACTTGGTAAGAAAGGCAGCAGAAATGCAGCCCCAGAGTAATAGCATGCATCACTGGATGGAGACAGGAAAGAATCTTTGCAAGATCTTTATTTACCATTTTACATTACATAGAAATTAAGGAAATTATCTATAGCAAGTCTGTATATTCGCTGAAGTGACTTATGCTTTCAACCAACAGAACCTTAATAAAAGCATATTTTCAGACTATTAAAATATAGGATAATGGTCAAAATCATCAGTGCATACTTAGAATATTATTTTATGCATGAAATGTCAATGTCAATCTGGAATCATTCTATTTTGTCACCATATGTTTCTTTCTTCGTTTTTCTATTTGGGTAGGAGACCAAGGCTGACATAATTGCTAGAGAGAATAAGAAGAGGTTAATTGCCAAGGAACAAGAAAAAGAAGAGCAGAGATGGAATAACCTGTCATTATCTATTGAGAAGGAGATGAAAAGGAATTTTAACTCTGGGATGAAGAAGCTGGAAGAATTTTTGAAATCATGTAAAAGCAACTCAGTAAAAGCTCAGGCTGAAAGAGTTGGGTTAACAGCTTGCTTGAAAGCATGGAAGGAGAACTATCAAGCTGAAGGTGTGTGGCATGCAATTCTGTTGGCTTACCTTGATGAGCCAGAGTTCACAGTGACACAATGATGGGGCTTTGCCACCTGCTAACCAGAAATTTGTATCGTAAGACCCATAAGGGATTTTTGCCGGTTTTTATCAATGAGCAATGACATCCCAGCGAAGATGAAGATGAATAGCAAAAATGTAGCACATTTGTAATCATAATGAAAAATGTATTTAAACTAACTACTGGCCAGGTGGAGAGCATTGTCAGCAGAAAAAATAATAGGCACAGGGCAAGAACCCACCATTCCCTTTTGAGTTTGGAAGCATAAACATTTTCTTTTTGGATAAGTAGGTGTTTATGTTAGCCTATTAACTTAGTTTCCCCTTGATTGTTGTGATAAAAATACTTTGATAAAAGCAACTTAACAGAGAAAGAGTTTATTCTAACAGCTCCAGGGTACAGTTGATTGTCTGGGCGGGCATATCAAAATAGCAGGAGCTTGAAGTAACTGGTCACATTATATTCACAATAGGGAGGCAAAGAGCAATGGATGAATGCTTGCTTAGGTCAGTATCTCTTTATGTAGACCAAAATTCCCACAGAAGACTTGATTCCCCTCACAGTTAAGATGTTTTTTTTTCATCAATTAGCCTAATAAAGATAATCCCTTACAAGCATCTTCAGAAGCTCATCCTCAAGGTAATTCCAGATCCTGCAAAATTTATAGTCAATGCCAATCATACAGACTTCAACACTGATCACCCCTACCATATACACTTCTTCCAAAGCCAGTGAGGTAATTCCATGTACTCTCCTTTACATTTCTATAGAGGGAAATAAAATAAAACATAGAAAGAATATAATAATAAAGTAAGACTGATTAGGTAGAGATGTGTAAGCTGGCTAGAGGTATATGATTTACTTTAGAATATATTTATATTTTTTTCCCAACCAAGACACTGAATTCGGATTTACAGGTGGATGCTATTGACAGAGATCAGAATTTAGAGTGGCTTAAAGAATATAGTGCTTTATTTTATTAGAAATTACTTGTAGGTGCTGTAGACTGTTAACAGAATCCCTACTGGGGTTTCCAAGTTCTTCTTCCTAGCAACAAGAAATTGAGCAGGATCCATGGTTGGTGGTAGAAGCAGAGGCAGTCTCTTAAGGACAATGTACTTCTAGCAAAGGTCCAAAGTTTAATGTGCTTGTGCATATGCCCAGTGTTGGGACCTTTTTTTTTTCTTCTTCTTTATTTATTTTGTATTTATCAAAAAAACAGTAAAATGAATTTAAAATGCTGAAAAGTTAACAATAACTATAAAGAAGATAAAAATCATAAGCATGACTTATCAAGGGTGATAATGCAAATAAGATTGCTACACATATATTTACTTTGTGTTCAGCTTTCTCTCTGAATTTTTTTTTCCATCCCTGTATATCCTTATTCAAGGTCCCTTCCCCCTCCCACCATATCAGGTCATTTTACTTCTCCGCAACTCCCCATCCACTCCCTGGACAGGGAGCAGACAGTCCTATGGTCCCACTGACAAATAATGCTTGGATCAGTCTCCAATCCTGGCCAAATCCAGTTTTGTCCACCCTCCCTCAAGAGTGAGTCAGGTGTTCCTATAGTTAGAGTGGGATCCGAAGGGTCAGTCCAGGGTGTTTCTGATCCCAAGCTGTTCAGTGGTTGTGGTTTGCCGCTTGGGCATGCTTGGCTTTTTTTCTTGTTTGTTGATTTAGAGACCACTAATGAGTGAGTACATCCCCTGCTTATCTTTCTGAGATTGTGATACCTCGTTCAGGAGGATATTCTCCAAATCCATCCATTTGCCTGCGAATTTTAGGATATAATTTTTTCTTACTGCTGAGTAGTATTCCATTGTGTAGATGTACCACAGTTTGTTAATCCATTCTTCAGTTGAGGGACATCTAGGTTGTTTCCAGGTTCTTCCTATTACAAATAATGCTGCTATGAGCATAGTTGAGCTAATACCTTTGGAGTGTGAATGTGCCTCTTTAGGGTATACACCCAGAAGTGGTATTGCTGGGTCCTTGGGGAGATTGATTCTCAATTTTCTGAGAAACCGCCATATTGCATTCCAAAGTGGCTGAACAAGCTGACACTCCCACCAACAATGGAGAAGTGTTCCCCTTGTTCCACATCCTCTCCAACATAGGCTGTCATCTGTGCCTTTTATCTTAGCCAATCTAACAGGTGTTAGGTGGTATCTCAAAGTTGTTTTGATTTGCATTTCTCTGATGGCTAGAGATGAAGAGCACTTTTTCAGGTGCCTTTCAGCCATTTGTAGTTCTGCTGAGAATTCCCTTTTTAGATCTGAACCCCATTTTTTGATTGGGTTATTCAAGGTTTTGGGTTCTAAATTCTTGAGCTCTTTATATACCTTAGAGATCAGTCCTCTATCACTTGTAGGGTTGGTGAAAATCTTTTCCCATTCTGTAGGCTGTCGTTTTGTCCTATTGACAGTGTCCTTGGCTTTGCAGAAGCTTCCTAGCTTCAGGAGATCCCACTTATTGATTGTTGGTCTTAGTGTCTGTGCCACTGGTGTTATATTTA